>APFE031567224.1:0-10223 GCA_000404065.3 Pinus taeda | reverse complement strand
ATATATATATATATATATATTCTTATTCTCACTATGCTAACTCGATTTATTATTAACATTACACCTCAAAAGACGTCGTACAAATATTTCATTCACAAAGATATTTCAATATAAGGTTTAGGTAAATTATTTAAATGTATAAAGAAAATAAATAATTGAAATAAAGAAAAAACTACTTATTTCTTAATAAGAATAATAAAAGAGACATATTCAATTCTTTCAATTCTTAATATAAAATTAATGTGGCATTTAAAAACAATAAATAATAAATAAATAAACAATTGAGTTTTAAATCAAATATATCAATAAAAAAATGGTTAAAGCATTTTAATTAATCTTATTATTCTACATGTTGGCTCCTTTGGGGTATATTTTTTAGTCATTTGAAATGTAGTAAAAATTTGTTGGAATTGTAAGTTTAAGTTGTGTACTCCACATAATCCAAGTGCTCAACCAGATTTTCAAGGCATTTATTAGATTTATACATTAAAAAAGATGCAATTTAAAAAATGAAAAAATGTACACCACCCTCTAAAAGAAATTAGCACATAAGGGATTTAATCCCTCTCCACACTTACTTCGGGTTAAAATGAACCTACACTAGTGAATATTTAAACTATTTTATCATAGAGAATACTCTTTTGTATATTTCCCCTAACAAATCTATGAAAAATATTGATATTTAAATATATTTACATATATTATTCATTATTTTAAATATGTACAATTATACACTTAAATTTAAGAGTATAACTCTACTCAATTAAAGGAAAATTTAGTTTTACATCTTTCATAGTTTTTCTTTAATTAAAAAGGTAACAAATAATAAAAATAATAATAATTTGATTTTAAATCCATAGCCAAGTTTGGAACCAAATTTGTTGTATGAGGCACTTGTTTATGGAAAATCCCTTTATATTTGAATCTTTGTCTTTTTAGGAAAAACACACGTTCTTAACTATTGGTCATTCTTTTATTATACTTTATATATCTTATTAGATTTATGATTATAGTTTAATAAACAAATATTATATAACCATAGGCATATGACAATTATTATATAATGTACTCATTTATATGTTTTAATGATTAGCTATAGAACAATTATCACATGATATTTATCTATTCCATTATGATAGTATATCTAATAATATATGGTAGGCATACTATAGAAAATTTCCTCAAATTTGAGAAGATTGTGTAAAATTCTTGAGATTTTTTGAGTCCTTTTGTAATTTTTTCTCAATTAAAATGTGTTTATTATGATAGACATGCCTCATATCAAGATTCTATCCTCAAATTTGAAGGGTTTCCTAGATTTTCGAAAGTTTATCCACATAAAATTTGTTTAAGGAGGTTGTTCAAAATTGATTTTTGAGAAGGATATTTAAAATAGATTTGGTGTCATCTCTTATTGTTAAATTTTGAGAGGGTTCCTAGATTCCGCATCAAATTTGAGGAAATTTACATTATAGTGACCTATTTTGATTTGAGTGCATTGCTCAAAATTGATTGTATACAACCTCCTTTAGTTTGAGAAGGTTATCATTAAGAAATTTAGCTACTTAAATTCCATTATATTTAATTGTCAATCTATGGTCATAAACTTTTAAACACCAACATTATATATGTGTGGATCTAGTACATAAATTATTCTCAAGATATGAAAGAACTTTTACAATCTAATGCTCCAAGGCATGCATTGGCAATAAAATGAACTATCATACTGAAAATTAAAGGCATACAAAGATTTTTTGGATCAATGAGCTTATGCTTTCAAGACAACTTGTGGACTTCGATCATATCCCATTGTTTGTCATAAAACTATTCTACGAATAATTAAGAAGCACTTTCATTCTTAAATCTTCAATGCCTAACTTTTGTAGGGGGGAATCCACACTTTACACATGAAAGATAAAATTCAATCAGGAAGAAAGTAAAATGTTGCAGGCTTGCGTGATCACTAGGATTACCTTTACAAAACAATTTTATGATCTCTGATCACAATAATTTGTTTTGCATAAGAATCAAATAGTTTTCCAATTCCTTAAAAGGCATTTTTGCTAAACAACCTTCAGTGTTGAACCTCTATAGGGAATCCACACGTTTGCAATAAAGAACGTATGAAAGTTCAAGAACTAAAATTACAAAGAATTAAAATATTAAACTATAGATAAAGAGAAATACAAATTATATAACTAGATAATCTAACTAAGAAATAAATGAATTCACAGCGCAAACCAGATAGGGAGCCTTACCTACTGAGTTGCGCTACAAAAGAAAATTATAGTTGATATGAAATTGCGGAATTAGATCACTACCTGACACTTGGCAAGTTTTAAATGGGCCTTTCAAAATAGTAATTTAATACATCTGAACAAGTTATCTAAAAACCACATGACACACATAAGCATGCAATGTCAAATATAAAGACACCAAAATTGTTGACAGAGTTCACCCCCCTTGGGCTACCTCTTCAGGCCCTGCTCTAAAAGGTTAGGCCAATCGTATTTCAATGAATAATAAGAGGTACATCAAATTTGTTGATACAATTGTAGTTATTTCCCCAGTATGGAAACACTCTCCTTTAGCGAAATCTCGCAATTTCACTTGACATTCTACAAAGGAATTGTCATTTACAAAAAAAACATAGAGTCTCTAACAATAACTCTGACTTCTATTGAAATCGAGAATTCAAGTTTCATCAATACATTGATTATTTACCTCGTCTCTTCTTGTCTAAGTGACACAACTCAGGTACACAATTATGAACTTCACTACTCCTACTAACAAACAAGTATTATCGTTGAATCTAGAACATGTCAAAGCCCTTGTTTTGGCTCTTCAAGTTTCCAAATCAGCTTGTGGATGCTTCTAGAAAGCCAAAAACTAACTTCACAACTGCTTACCTCTGAACTGGATCTGAACTTCTTCTTTACACATAGTTTCACCTAGTTGAACTGTGCATGCAGGCACTATTGGTGACTTTCGTAAAGGAGGCCTCTATCTCATCTTTCCAATGCCTGTCTCCATTCGCAAAAAGGCCCAAGTATGACCAAGATATGCTCAAATGAACATTACAGGCACTAATATGACTATGTTCTGGAGCTCACTATTCAACTTCCCCCTTGCAGTGGTGCAATGCTAATCCTTTCATAATTCCTCGGCCAGGTTCTAGATTCAAACCTACCGGGCTATACATGGCAAGTTGTTTTAATTAGGTGGACAAACCTATACTCGGTGCAATAAAAAAATTACACTTAGCGCTATAGTTATAACAACTATTAACTTTGGCAAATTTTATTTTAATATGGTCTAACCATATAATGCATATGGTTTACAAATGTTGGACCGAATACAATATCCTTCGTGCATTGATGTAATGTATTATCCTAAGGTTTATTCATGGTGCATATAGATTGGACCGGTGCCTTTTGTTACACTGATAATCCAAAGTTTTATCATATAACTTGGTGAAAACCATATCATAAGTCAACTTCGGTCAATGTAGCAGGCAAGTGTTATGGTAACCTGCAATCATGTGAACTACTTTCAATGGTAACCCCATGCCACATAGTCGTACAGTATTTTCCACGTGAACTGGACCAGGGGAAATTTTAGGTGCTAATATTTGCAGATGGGCTAATTTTCCATGCTTTTTCTAAAAAAAGGATTCGCCAATTCCCAATTTTTCCTAAGAATTATTCGCCCAAATTTTATAAGAAAAAAATATTCTACCTTAAAATCACCAAAAAATTATAGAGACTATATAAAACCATTAGAATTTTAAATATTTTTGCTAAAATATCACCAAGCATTTTATAGTTTTCATATTATGGATTAGTAAGATTCACCAAGGTTTCTAATCTTTAAGATAAATTTCCATTCTTATAATTTTCCCTGAACTGGACCTACTCCTTACCTGTGCCCGATGATTCGATGGCATATCCCATGGCAATGTTGACTTAGTACTCCACGTTCACAATCTTCGATGGTCATGGTAACAACTCGATAGTTTTTTTTAATTGTGCCCGCATCTCTGTGTCATTGGACACATCTCCGCACTAGATAACACTTGTTGTAACTGAATACTCGATAGTCTATAGAACCATAGACTCATGGCATCTAACCCTAGTGGTCTCAACCTGCTCCAACGTGTTGACCAGACCACATATTGTGTGTTCTCATCACTGTCGTGCTATATCATTGGGCCACATGGTTTCCACCTCCGCATTGTATAAAAGCCATATTTTTTGTTTTAATATATATTTTCCATCGGATTTTAATGTATATGATTGAAATATGGTTTAACAAAATATCTTCGAC
Organism: Pinus taeda; assembly: GCA_000404065.3. Classification (NCBI taxonomy): domain Eukaryota; kingdom Viridiplantae; phylum Streptophyta; class Pinopsida; order Pinales; family Pinaceae; genus Pinus; species Pinus taeda. The sequence goes on along the minus strand of APFE031567224.1, from coordinate 5,897 downwards.
ACTTTTTTGGCAATTTGACTCACATCCTCCAACGGTCATGGCCATTAAATCTGCCACCATGTGACTGGACCTTCATGCCATGTGACTAGACTAGGAACCTGTTTATACTTAGTTACAATTTTGCACCATAGTTTATAACTTTTTTCCATAGGTTTTGATTTACTCCGCCATATTGTGTATTTTCCATAGGTTCATTACATATTATACAACCATGTTTTGATAGCATACGTATTTGCGCCCACCTACCATATAGTATGGTTTGTAAAACATATCTATCCCTTGCACCCAACATGGTTTTTACACATAGTTTGAACCTTAGGTATGTTTTAACATTTAAAAAAATGTGCACCTTTATGGTTTAAAACCCATAGGTTTGCAACTGTGCCATAAACTTATTAATGCATCCATGACTTATAATATGAATCTTTAACCAACCAAAACCCAAAATCTCACCATTCACTTGGAGATATGCACAAGAGATGAACTTTGATCTGTTTACTTGACCATTGTCATGTGTCAAATTGCATGAATGCCACATGGCCAGCAAGGCCCCTTTTCACTTGTTCACCATAAACTTCAACGGGCGTTTTCTCCCTCATACGAAGGCCAAATGTGAATCTGGAGATACCACCAGAATCAACATGTCGAGCTCTTTGAATTGGCATTGATTTCATGAGCAACTGGGATGTTAAAACTTTGCACATGTCAAGAAAAAATTATCTACCTAGGTCTGTCTTAGACTTCAAACATATAGCAAACTTCGACTTGACTTAACAAGATCCATTATGGATCAATAGTCTAAGTAATTCTATGAAATAAAACTTAGAATAAAATCATTTATATTACAAGAGGAATACACAAGTTCACATTACAATTTTAAAGACAATCTTCATATACTTAGCATGGATCTACATATGCCTTGTCATTGAACTGCAATATACACCAACATATGGCCTTCATATTGGACCATTTGAACAATTTTGCAATACACAATTTGATTTCTTTCTCGACCAATCCTGTAAGATTATAAACATAGACCTTTTACATCTACTTATTATAGATGTTTTAAAGCATAGGGAGGGTGTATTGAACCATGAATACCTCTTGAGTACACAAATACTTCTTAATTGTTTGCATCCCAAAAGTTGAGTAGGGTGTAATGCCATTGGAAAATATAGCTCTCACTAATGTGGGTAATTTCTTGTATTTTGGCATAGGATATTTTCATGACATGGCATGCATGAAAATATCCATGCCATTTTCCAAAACCTTGAAATTGATTAATTATCCAACTGTTCTTGTGTTGTATGCATTGCCACCATGCATTTGACTAGAGCATTAATTGTGAGTCAACGCCTTTCTTGTTTAAACTAGGAGAAATCCAACCAACATTAATCCATCTTAAGCTACCTAACAATGAAAACCATGTGGAAATTTTCACCCTGGGGGTGCATATATATGACAACTAATGATTTTGGTTACTAGATCTTTACTAGGGTTATAAGATCTAATACTCATATTAGAAAAGGCAAGCTCTAGCTCAAATATCTCAATTAAAAATAAGGGAATATCTTTGAATTTAACACCACACCTCATCTACATATCATGACCATAATGCAAGTAACTATGAAAAAATAGGAATGATTATTGGCTACAAGACAGAGTAAAAAGGGAAAAAATTGCACTTTTGATGGTAGTAAAGGCCTCAAAATGAAAGTCCAGTGTCTTCCTCACACCTAAGACATTGCAAGTCCTCATGCAATCTTAGGTGAATAGCCAAAATTAGGTATATGTGTATGTATATATACACATAGATATATCAATATTATGTTCATATATATGTCAAAATAAATATAGCAATATATGTAAAAGTATGTATATACTAGTACATATACACCAAAATAATACTATATAGATATCAGTTATTATATATCAATATATTATGGTTGTATATATACCAATATATATACTCACATATTATGCTTATATATATAAGTATACATACCAACATTCATGTAGTAGTAATATATACTAAATACATATTATGGTCGTATACTAGTGGTGGTCATCATTGGGTAAGCACAATACGGAGATATATTAAGAGATTAATACTTAAATAGTTTAGGGTTTTGTTGTAGTAAAACAACAACTCCCCATTTTGTACTTAGTCCATAAAAAATGGGGACCCTTTTAAGTTTTCATATCCTACTTATATATATAATTCAATCTCTTTCCACCTTGTACATATTTCATAGACAAATCACTTATAAAGTTTAAAAAAGAAATGTTTAAGTTCTTAAGTGTGCCATCAATAAACAATTCTTCTGATCTCCCAAGACATGAATATCTCGGACCATACTCTCTTTTACTGGAAAACTTTTGGCAAGACCCCGAGGTATGAAAAATCCTTGTTTTTTAATTAAGATTCTTTGTTCCCATCCTAACTCTTGTTTCTCGAGTTGACACTTCCACATTTACTTCTTGATCATCCCATGGCGGGACACAAAATTTCCCAACATATTACAAATATATTCTCAGAAAATTTTATGTCAATCTCTTTCTAACCCATTAACTTGTCAAGTGTTTTACCTTACGTAGAGCCCCATGGTAGGATGAAAAAATTTTCTAACAAATATCTTGAAACATTTTGTCTCTTAGACTCTGTTAGTTCTCAGATCTAGGCGCTTTTAAAATTTTGAAACCTAACTTCCACTTGAGAAATCCTTCGTGAGATGGCATGGCCATTGTTTCTACATGGAAGGCTTTAGACATGCTCTTATCAAATGCTACCATTTGTCACATTACACAACACCAATATCTAACAAATATCCATATTCTTTGTACATATATGCTAAAATTCTCGACAAACAATTCTTTGCCTCATCGTGGCCTTCTTATAACATATTACCTAAACCTGCCCTTACTCCCATGATGCGAATTAGGGTTAATCTTAATGAATAATTAAACAAATGGTTAACTTTAATATTTTGTTAAACAACGACATCTCCATAAGTAAATATAGGTCATTTCAACTTAAATTAAGTTTATCCATCGTCCATGTCAGTATCGTCCTACATACAACCACTTCTTTTTTATAGTTAATATCCTTCATTTCAACCTTAGTTTTAATAATTGTCATGTTTCATAGTTCTAAATAAGCCCCAAACAATTAAATTCTCCCATGACTCTAGTTTTCCTCCTTGTTACAGTCAATTCATTCTGCTAGCTATACAAGAATGTTGTACATGGGCAAGAAACCTAAAATTAAGCAATGGGTTGAAAAGTCATCTCAACTCGTCCTTTAAGTGGTAGATGATAATAATTTGAATACATTTGTGATTTCAGACACATTAATTAGTAAGGCCACTGGTGATAGGGATAGGTACTCCTTCAATTCCTTTGAGACACCATTGTCTGATAAGGGAAGGGATGTGCATACCAAAAAGACCCTCAATGAGGAACCAACATGACAACTCAAAGTAGATAAAATCTACATCCTATCATATGGGTCATTAATATAACATAATGTAATGGAATGGTCAAAACTCAACCTTGTTGATTCCAAAACTTCAAAATGAAAAGATTTTGACAGATTAAATGTGCTATAAAAAATATTATTTTACTAAAATAAATATAACTTTTAATCATAGAAGTACATGCTCCAAGAAGGTTGTCACTTTCATGAAAATGGTAAGATCATTGGGTGTGTAAATAAACAAGATTTTCTTGATGACAATATGGACAAAAACAAGAGAAAATATTTCCTGGATCAAATAGTTTATTTATTGCTTATTTGAAGTTAACTTTAATTTTATATTGGATAGTTTCTTATATATTAATGATAAAGAATATGTTGTGTCTAATATAATAGTTTCAAACTACTCTTTTCGATGATCATTTTACATTCAAATCAATTGGTTTAGCATTAGTTTATGTTTCCTTATAAAGATGTATTAAACATGGTTTTCCATTAAGTAAGATAAATGGGAAAAACAATTTTGATTAAAGCAAGGTAATTTAATTATGGATTTTTAAGATTAATATTCCAAGCCACTTTATAAAATAATCCATCTATATTTCTCGATTCGACTTCAGTAAGAAGGCATATATTTGACGAAATATTAAAGAAATATATAAAACAATCCAGTTTAATTAGGAGGCCCTTTATTAATACATTGTTTTTTGGTAAAGTTTTATGTGGTGATGGAAATTTTTTTTTTCATTAATTACTTTTTATTTTAATTGTCATTTTAAAAAAAGTGAATTATTTAAATTAGGTTTATTATATTGTTTAAAAAAAAAAAAAAACATGGACTGTGTATTATGATTGGATTTAAAATTTGTAAAAAACTTTGTATACTAATTCAAATTAGTATAGAAATTTTGTATGAAAATATATAATATTAAAAATAAAATAATTAAGAATGAAAGAAAAATATATAGAATTTAAATAATCTAATAAAAGTTTTACAAAATCAAGATAATTTATTAATTAAGTTATAAGAATATAATATTTGATTTTGGCTTTTACGTACTCTTCTATGTTTCTCTATGTGTGGGGTCCTTGTCATGAAAACCATTCCATACATTATGTTATATTAATGACCCATATGATAGGATGTAGATTTCATCTACTTTGAGTTGTCATGTTGGTTCCTCATTGAGGGTCTTTTTGGTATGCGCATCCCTTCCCTTATCAGACAATCATGTCTTAAAGGAGTTAAAGGAGTACCTATCTCTATCACCGGTGGGCTTATTGATTAATATGTCTAAAAACATAAATGTATTCAAATTATTATTGTCTACCACTTAAAGGACTGGTTGAGACAACTTTTTCACCCACTGCTTCTTTTTAGGTTTCTTACCCATGTTCAACATTCTTGCATAGCTAGCAGAATGAATTGACAGTAACAAGGAGGAAAACCATAGTTATGGTAGAATTTAGTAGTTTAGGGCTTATTTAAATTATGAAACAAAACAATTATTGAAACCAAGGCTGAAATGAAGGATATTAACTATAAAAAAGAAGTGGTTGTATGTAGGATGATACTGACAAGAACGATGGATAAACTTAATTTAAGTTGAAATGACCTAAATTTACTTATGGAGACGTTGTTATTAAATAAAATATTAAATTTAACCATTTGATTAATCATTCGTTAAGATTAACCCTAATTCGCATCATGGGAGTAAGGCCAGGTTTAGCTATTATGTTATAAGAAGGCCACGATGAGACAAAGAATTGTCTGTCGAGAATTTTAGCATATATGTACAAAGAATATGGCTAGTTGTCAAATATTGATGTGGCATAATGTGACAGATGGTAGCATCTGATAAGAGCATGTGTAAAGCATTCCATGTAGAAACAATGCCCATGTCATCCCATGAAGGATTTCTCAAGAGAAAGTTAGGTTTCAACATTTAAGAAGGGCTTAGGTCTAAGAACTAATAGAATCTAAGAGACAAAATGTTTCAAGAGGTTTGTTAGAAAAAAATTTCATCCTGCCATGGGGCTTCACGTAAGGTAAAACACCTGACAAGTGAATGGGCTAGAACAAGATTGACATAAAATTTTCTGAGAAAACATTAGTAATATGTCTGGAAAGTTTGTGTCTCGCCATGGGATGATCAAGAAGTAAATGTGGAAGGGTCAGCTCGAGAAACGAGAGACAGGATGGGAACAAAGATTGTTAATTAAAAAAAAAGGTTTTGTTGCACCTTGGGGTTTTGCCAAAAGAATTCCAATAAAAGAGAGTGTGGTCTGAGATATTCATATCTTTGGAGACAAGAATAATTTTTTATTGATGACACAATTAAGAACTTAGACATTTTTTTTTTAACTTTATAAGTGATTTGTCTATGAAATATGTACAAGGTGGAAAGAAATCGAATTATAT
>APFE031567220.1:81190-98903 GCA_000404065.3 Pinus taeda | reverse complement strand
CATTTTTCCTATATACCATGGAGATTCGCCCATTTATTATATTTATAAATTTAGGGGGGGTTCTTAAAATTTTCCCTGTTTTAGGTCCAGTACTTGTTCAATTTCTTGGTTTAGAAGCTTCATTTATATGTTATTAATCATTTATGGAAGTTTCATTGAGTTCTGGGTAGAGGCTTGAGTCCTAGCCCTGAAAAAAGTGGCTTAGAATTTGGGGTCGTTGGCATAAAACTCATTGGAAAAGTCCATAGTTTCTGGGAAGCAGAAATATGGGTGTGACTGGAGGCGTAAAGTCACTTTGAGGTCTTGTCAAGGGAGTGATTGAGAGCCCATGTTAATAAAAAAGAGAGTTAACACATGGATTGAACACTTGGAGGGGTTAGGTAGCTTCTAGAGGTCTTGTAACACCTGAGGGAAGTTAGTAAGGTATTAAGTTACCAACTCCATTTACTTAGAGTCATATAGGAGTTATAGTCTTATCATAATGAACCTCATCTCATATTTACCCTGGGAAAATCGATGAAAGTGGGTAAATGTGGGAGTAGGTAGTTATAGGGTGGTATCAAAGCTCGTTTCGCTCTCTTTGGGTGAAATATGATGTCGTAAAGTTTTATGGTTCTCATGCTGGGGCTCATGGTATCCAATTTGTATGGTATGTATGATTTGTTATATTGATATGATTCAGGGATTAATATATATTATATATTTAAAATATATATATGTATATATATATTATATTATATTATATATATTTATTATATATATATTATTATATATATATATTATATATTATTATTATATATATTATATTATTATACTTACACCACACACACAACACCACACCACACACACATATATCATCCTAATGTGGACTAATTTTGTAGATGAGATAAGCTTCCCTTGAACGTCAATGAGATATGGATTTGACTTGCTATCTATTTAGTTTATCTGACATGGCCTACTTGCAAGAAGAAGAGAATTAGAGATGATGAGAAAATTATTAGACTACAGCTCCCATGAATCTCCCTACATATTAGCTATGAAGCAAGGAGATGAATATTCTCCTAGTATAGCAAATACATTGAGGAGTTTGAGGGAAGAGACTAGAAGTTGCAAAGCAGATAATGATAGGTTGGTTGAGGTTAGGAAAGACTTGCAAGGGCTTAGGAAAAGTAGGGAAAGGTTAATGTAATGATTCTTCATATCTTGTCATATTTCCAGAGGTGGGGACGATTGAGGATTAATAAAGAGTAAGAAGAGAAAACTAATGGAGCCTATGGTAGCAGGTCTCGGTCTAGATAAAGATTGGATAAAGGGGATACAACAGAGGTGATAGATCACTGGATACACCTGACAAGAGGACTGGTATGTATGGTCATCATTCTAGCACATTATCCATGATACATTATCACCATCATCTCCATCATCATCCTTATAGGACGAGTGAGTATTTTCTTGAGGAGTTCAAGAAAGTCAAGCCTCCTACATTCGATGGAGAGATGAAGAAGTCAGAAGATGCACAGGCATGGTTGCTTGGGATGAAGAAATTCTTTAGATTGCATAAGTATTCAAAGAACATGAAATCCAAAATAGTTACCTTTAGTCTTAAAGGGAAAGTAGACATTTGAGGGGAAGATGTGAAGAATTTCAAGGGTATTCAAGAATAAGAGTTGATTTGGGATGAGTTGGAGAGACTCTTAAAGATTGAAGTACCTATTAAATAGGTACTATGATGACAAAGCTAAGCTATTTTATGAGATGCAGATGGGTTATATGACAAATGATTAGTATACTATTAGGTGCCTAGAGTTATTGAGGTATGTTCCTTATCTTAAGGATGAGAAGGTTAAGATTTATTGATTCATTAGTGGGTTGCCAAAATCATATAGAGACTAAATCGAGTTTGATGATCCTAGATCATTAGAGGAGGCCATCCAGAAGTTGAAGCATTGTTATGAGCAATCAATGTGAAAATTTGAGCCTAATGATGATTTGAAGGGAAGTGATAAATTTAAAGGGAAATGGACACCGAAGTGGGGTAGACCTTAGGATGCAAGTCAGTAAGAAAATGGTGCTCCTCATATGAAGTTCAATGAAGTTGAGAAGGGACATTGGCCACAGGCTCGAGAGTAGTAGAATAGATGTGATGGTAGGGGACCGTTGAAGTTTTTGATATGTGGAAATGATCATTGCAAGAAGGATTATAAATTGTACTAGGGTGGTAGGCGTTATACCTATAACACTCAGGAAGCACAGGAAGTTGGGGATATTGGTCACAACATTACTCGAATTTATGTAGGTGTGGAAAAAAAATAGGCAAATCACCAGGCATCCATTATTGAGATGGAAGGCAAGCTCTATGGTTGAGTTGTTTCTATTTTGATTGATCCTGAATCTATTATAGCTATGTTAATCCTGAACTGGTGGATAAGTGTAGCTTGAGAAAAGAAGTGCATGTAGAGTCTTGGTTGTTGTAGTTGGCTACAGGTACTAAGAAGATAGTTCATCACGAGGTAAGAGCTTGTGATTTGAGTTGAATGGTATTCCAACAACAACACATCTGAATGTACTACCATTGGGATCATATAGTATGCTTTTGGGTATGGATTGGTTGTGTCTTCACAGGACCAAAGTAGATTGTTATGACAAGGCCATTGAGTCCCTAGATGATAATGGGGAGAAGAGAATATTGCAGGGAAAGAAGACGCCTACATCAATTATGATGGTCATAGCTATGCAGGGTAAGCGTAGTTGCAGGAAGGGGTGTGTAATTTTTACAACTCATATTTCCAGTGATAAGGGTAATGATGTTGAGGATGAAAAAATATTCAAGAGGTACTGTCTATTACAAAATTTTCAAGATGTGTTTCCTACAAATATTCTAGAGTAGCCTCCCCACAGGGAAGTGGAATTTTCTATTGAGTTGGTATCAGTAGCAGCACCAACATCAAAGGCATCTTATAGGATGAGCACACCAGAGTTAGTAGAGTTGAAGTTGCAGCTCAAGGAAATGCTTGATAAGGGATACATTAGGCCAAGTGTATCACCTTGGGGTGCACCAGTATTGTTCACGAAGAAGAATGATGGCTCTCACGTTGTGCATTGATTACAGGCAACTGAACAAGTTGACGATCAAGAAAAGGTACTCATCGCCGAGGATTCATGACTTCTTTGATCAGATGATGGGAGAAACGGTGTTCTTGAATATTGATTTGAGATCAGGATACCATCAGGTATACATAAAAGAAGAGGACATCTAAAACACTACTTTCAGGACTAGGTACGGGTATTATGAGTTTTTTGTAGTTCCTTTTAGTTCGACTAATGCTCCAACTACTTTCATATGTTTGATGAATAGTGTATTGCATCCTAATATGGACAAGTTTGTTATTGTATTCATTGATGATATATTGATATATTATAAGAATGAGGAAGAATATGTCGAACACTTAGCAGCAATGTCGAGGTTGGTAAGAGAGCATCAGTTGTATGCCTAGCTTAGCAAGTGAAACTTCTTTTAGATAAAGGTACATTACATGGGACACGTTGTTTCCAAGGAAGGCATTGCAGTGGATCCAGAAAGTATAAGGGCTATGATGGAGTGGGAATCTCCTAGGGATCTTGATGAGGTCAGATGATTCATAGGTTTAGTAAGTTGCTATAGGAGGTTCATCAGGAACTTCTCACACATTGCATATCCTATTACATCATTGAAAAAAAAAGGTAAGAAATTTAAATGGATAGAAGAATATGTAGGCACTTTTGAGTAGTTGAAATAGTTGTTGACAAATGCTTCAGCTCTTAAGATTGTTGATCCAGATAAAGAGATAGTGGTGTGTAGAGGTGCCTACAATAAAGGACTTTGTGGAGTATTAATGTAGGATGGATATGTGTTGTGCTATTAGTCCAAGAAACTAAATGAGCACAAGAAAAACTATGTGACTCATGATCTTCAATTGGAAGCTATTAGTCATGCCTTGAAGATGTGGAGGCATCATCTTCTTGGTGGGAGGTTTTTATTGATAAGTGATCATAGTGGGTTGATATATTTGTTTGACCAACCAAATCTTAATTCTAGGAAATCTTGATGGTTGGGCACGACTAGTGAGTTTGATTTCGAGATTATATATATTAAGGGTAAGGAGAAGAAGGTTGCATATGCTCTTATTAAGAGTGTGCAGATGAATCACATTACAGTTGTGAGCTTGTATGGGACAAATTTACAGGATCAGATATTCCAGGCAGGACAACAAGATGATAGGTGCAGAGAGCTGTTGGGTCCCTATAATACTAGTGATTACCCCATTACTATTGTAGTTGTACCCCTTATTAATATTGTTGTGCCCCTACTGCCCTCATATTGTTATTACTGTGCCCCATAGAATCCCTCTAATGTTATTTTTGTGGATTTATATTATTATTGTTAGCTCGGCTGGGTTATATTGTGACTCCTTAAACTCCTATATATAGAAAGGAGGTTTTGTCATTTGAATCATCCAAGAATTGTTCATTTATGTAATGTAAAGGAGGTTGCCCCCTCGAAGAGGCTGAATTCTAAGGCGTTGATCTATCTTTTCTATCTTTTTTGAGCTGGTTTCATAGCATATGGGAATATAAAAGTTGACTTGTACCTTGAAGGGAGTGGTGCTTCCAGAGTGGCTGCTGGATGAAGATGCATTGCCTGTGGACATCTGCTGAAGGATCTAGGCAAAGTTGTCCATCATCACATTCCTCTATCACTCGAGGGCTTCTTCGAGCAATATTTTGAAGGGATATCCCGCTCCCTCGTATTTCTATTCTTCCGCCATTTGAGGCCGCTGGGGTTTGTGAGGTTGGTCTTGCAAAGGTTCAAATAGTTCAAGCCCTAACTCCTTATACCCTGACCTCGTTGGGGAAATGCAAAGAAAAATAGAGAAAGAGCAAACCGCTCTGATACCAATGATCCGAACTTATGCAGCTGAGCAACAAAAATATAGATATAACATAAACATAGAGATGCAACATGAATAAAACTTCATTTCATTAATATCAAAGAAATGAAATATGCTTACATACAGAATGGAAATAAACTAGCTCAGACGATGGTAACTTATCTATGAGAAGAGATGTGCTGGCTACATGCCTCTGAACTATCGTACAATGAGGCTCGAAGACCTATTTATTATTGAGAAACAATGGAAAATCCTAAACATCCAAAAACCTAACCCTAGGAGATGAAGCACCAAAACTATGGGTCCCATTTGGGTAAATTGGTATATCAACTTCCTGGGGTGGTAACTTTGGCATATAATCTTTGTTTCATGCACACAATACCTTGTTAGAAATATCTATATGAGGACTACAACTTTCGACTGCAAACATTAATGAGAGACTTATGTTTTCCCGTTTTTCCAAAAAAACTTCGTTTAGGGCCTCAAAATGGCTCTAGAAGTTCAAGACTCGAAAACATGCCAAAATAGTAAATTTTGCTACAATTAAGGAAACTAAAAAAACTGAAAGCAACAGTGGTGGAGGTCCAAGTGGAATGGGTGGGTGGCCACTAATATCCACCTGGATCATCTGCGCAGCCAATGTTAGAATGGATATGATTAAGGAATATCTCGCAACTGGTGCAAAAGTTTCCTCATAGTCCACTACCTCTACCTGAAAGAATCCTTTGGCCACAAATATGGCATTTTACTTTGTTGATTCTCCCGTTCGTTGCATGATTCACTTTGTAGATCCATCTCGAACCAACCATTGATTTCCCTTCCGTTATCAGCACCACCTCCCATACACTGTTCTTCACGATGGATTCATATTCTTACACCATGACATCAACCCAAATTGGTTGAGCAACTTCTTCCTCAAATGAAGAAGGCTTTGTCTCAATGAGCTCTGTCATGAGAGCAAGGTACTTGATGTACCTATCTAGTTACCTCCTCTTCCTGCACTGTGATGTGGGGGCTACCACATTCTCCCGTGCATCCTGCAACAATCTATCAGCTTCTCTGGTTCTCTTTCTCCCCTCTCTGGAATATTTTGGTTGAGTGGGTGCCTCCACTCTACCTCCTGTTTGCTCCTCTACATGTGGATGCTCCACAACCTCTTGAAGCTCATCTTGAGGCTCCTCCTTTGGAGCTATAAGCTCCTGCTCCAATGGGATACTCAACTCTCATTCCAGAGAGCATCTCATAACCTCGTCCTCATCGAACTTGACAACTCTCCTCACAATTATCATCCTTAGTGAAGGTAAATGCACTCGGTAATTGTGTGGAGCTTAAGTGTATCCCACAAAAAATCCCAACTCTGTTGTAGGATCAAGTTCTTTGTCAAATCCTTGGAGACATGGCAATAAACTGATGCTCCAAAAATTCTAAAATGAGACACGTGAGACTTTCTCCTAGAGAAAGCCTCCTTTGGTGCGATCATAACAAATATCCAATGAGGACTCTGATTCTACAAGTAGACTGCAGTGTTGCATGCTTATTCCATAGATGTAATGGAAGCCCTTGATCATGCAACATGGCCCTTGTTGTTCCCACTATGATCTTGTTCTTCCTCTCAGCTACCACATTCTGCTGTGGGTTATGGGTTGCTATTAGTTCTCTTTGAATACCTTCTTTCGCATAGAAATCCTTGAAGGCATGTGAAACAAATTCACCTCCATTGTTGCTCCCGAGAGCCTTCACCTTCTTCCCAGTCTCCTTCTCAACTGATGCCTTGAATTCAACAAGTTTTGAGAAAACTTCATCCTTCTTCCACATGAAGAAGATTCATCATTTCCTAGAGAAATCATTTCTAAAAATAACATAGTACTTATGTCTTGCTATGGAGGTTTTAGAAAAGGGCCCACAAACATCAAAGTGGACTCGCTCCAAGATTTCACATGCTCTTCTCTCTCGGTAATGGAATTTGGATTTGACATATTTCCCCAATGTACAACCCTTGTAGACATCTTTCTGGTCAAGGGGGAGTTTAGGGAGACCAATGGTAATTTATTGCATGATATTTAAGGTACCATGGTGTAGATGACCCAATCTCTCCTGCCAATGTTCTTCAACATCGCAACTCAACACTCTTTTAGCCTTACTGCTAAATGTAGTGTAATCTCCCACCTCAAGTTTATAAAGTTTCTTCACTTGAACCCCGATTCGATTCACTTTCTTGGTAGCTATGTGTCTTAGAAAGGCTTTCCCTTTATTGAAGATAACATCATAGCCACGATCCTCAAACACTGTTATAGAGATCAAGTTCTTATTCATCTAAGGTACTAACATAACATCTTTGAGGCAAAGAGGAGAGGCTTTCTCCCTCTCAAAGGTAACAATACTGATTCCTATAGCACTGTATCACCCATCATTCCCATTTCGATATGCATATGGAGATCCTTCTCCTATAGGCTACTAAAAAACTCCTTGCACTTTGTCATATGGAATAAGGCACCATAATCAAGGTACCACAAACTCCCCATAACAATGTTGGCCATGCATGCTATTAGGGTGAAGTCTAATTCAAATTGTGAATCCAGTGCTTCACCTTTTGGTCCTCCTGAAGGCTTCTTGGTAGACTTCTTGTGCAAACATTTTGTTGCATAGTTCCCGAACTCGTGGAAGTGGAAGCATTTTATCTTACTCATGTCTTTCTTCTTGCCATTATTTTGGTTGGAATGAAATTTTCTCTGGGTCTTATTCCCTTTGCCCTTCTTCCCCTTTCTAACCAATGCAAAATCCTCTTCATCCTCAGGTTTGGATGATGTTCCATCCTGATTATTTCTCATGAACCCTTATTGAACCAAATCGGACCAAAACCTTTCTGAATTCTATCATTTTTCCCTTCCATTCATAGAGTCCTAGAGGTTGTGCCAGGATTTTGGAAGGTATAAAAGAGATAGGCTTACCAGGTCATCTTCTGCAACATTCACACCAACCCCTACAAGCTCATCCCGAACTTGTGTAAATATGGAGAGATACTGCAGAATAGTATCATTCTTCTGCATCTTAATGTTTCGAAGTTTGTCTTTCAGGACCAATTTTCTATGGTCATTGCTATTTTCAAATATCTCAGTCAGTGCCTTCCACATAGAAAATGGTGTCTCTTTTCCATGGATATTTGAGACCACATGGTCTCGCACACCTTCCAGAGGAATTACCCGGTCTTTGAAACATCCTTCTTCCATTCGTCTAATTATTGTTGCATTCGACTGTGGAGGTTTTGCAATGTTAATTTTAGCTTATTCTAAGCACCATTGTCATTGAGCACTACTTCCATTTGATCCTTCCAGGCTATGAAATTCGAGCTACCCTCCAGGGCATACTCCAATCTCAATGCATTGAAAGACATCCTCCCGATCCCGAAGAAAAACTGTTGCAAATTAGAAATTCTTGAGAGATTAGTTCGAAATACTAGTTCTAATGTGAATTCTGAGGCTCTAATACCATGTAGAAATCTGATAGAATGGCAATTTCTCAAGAAATTTAATACAAAATCATGAGAAACAATTATACTCCACTGGTCTGTAGAATGAAATTCACAATTTATAAAAACATGCATAGACATGCAATAAGAAAAACCACAAATATACAATGATTTCTTAGGGAACCTGACTTGGAAAAACCCCTCAAGCCTCTTTGCATTAATCATATGAATAGAGAATCTATTATAATTGCTAGCTCTAACTTCGAGCTCAACCTGCAAAAGAATAATTGTTCTCTCTGCTCAATGAACAACTCTGGCCAACACTTAGCCGAATATCAACTCACCTAGCCTCCTATTTCCTTGTGCAATTCTTGAGGAAATTAGCCCCTATTTTTTAGGAGATTTTCTCCAATTGATTGCACAATTCCCAAGGATTGATCATCTGACTGCATGCAACACCTATACGCTCAAACTAGTTTACAACTGCTTGTTACACTAGGTTGTCATCTCCAGTTCAACTGAGGAACTCGAATTCTCTGCATGCACTAGCTATTTTAGGTTAATTGATTAGTTTACTAACATATCTCCAAGTTAGACTGTTGTCCCACTGCACAACTGACCTCCAACTTACTCTAACAATAGTTACAAGTCAGTTAACTGAATACATCTGAAAATAACTAAACTTGATTACTAAAATTTAGCAATCACACATGCACAACTAAACTCTAAGCCCTCTAACTCAAATTTACTGAGCTTACTAAGTGACAAGATCCATGTCACATGAGTTAACTTCCTCCCAGTTGTACTCCTGATGTGGAAATTCAATTTACTCAATTTGACTAAGGCTAAAGTCAAATTGAGCCTTTCTTGCTACATTTTTTCAACACATACTAGTCATGAGCTGAGCATTGTAGTATGTTTGCACACATTCGATTCCAATTTCCTTTGCCACTGCAGAAGCTTGGTTCTTGCAGTCCCCACATGTGCCTTGAGTGAGACTTTACCTATTTTTCAAGTGATGCCGAAAGGGCTGGTATCTAGTGGGCTTTTGTTCATTTCACTTCGCGCATTAACCCAAGTCGGATTATACAAAGCACCAACAAGCAACACTTTATGTTTCTAATCCTCTGTACTTTTATTTACAACAACTTCAACTTTCAACTAATCTCCTCCTACAACCTCTGTTTTTGTCTTTTTATTCTTTGTATGCTTCAAAATTTTGGCATTTAACAACCTTTTCACTATCTTCTCGTGTCAATAACCTCTCTCTGTTTCTCACACCATTTTTTTATCAGAACAAGAACAAAAAATATTAATCACAATTCCAAGGACTAGTTTATATAAATCTCCTCTCATCAAATGGGTCTTTTCATATTTGCAATTTTTCAGGAATTAAAGCACTTCATATCACATCTTTTGAAATTTTTTGGTCACTATACAACACCAAAATTTGGGAAAACGAAATTCCAAACACCAAATTTTGAGTAAAATCGAAGAGCCAATCACCAAAAATCATTTTAAGGCCAAATGCAACAGAAGACTAGCTTTCTAAAATATACAACACCAAATTTCTTTACGGATGCCAAATTTTATTTTGTGGCATACCCTTAGCTTCAACTCTTTTGTGCATATGACTAAGTGTCGGGATCACCTGCCTAAGTGCAGAGAGCGTTGGCCTCACAATGGTTTAAACCTCTACGCCATTAAGCTTTTAACACCTAGGCTTTATACCCCCGAGGGCTAGAACCACACTTTAACACTAAAGGTGCAAATTTTCACAAGACAACCCATTAGCACAAGTCTCGATGCTTCACCATGTTGTTTGCTGACATCATCATTTGCCAAATGTCACTTTCTTATTGGACCACACTGTATTTTTACCAATTCATAGCCAATTGGCATCCACTTGTCACCAGTATGGAGGAGGTCTCGGGTTTCATGTTTTTCAATAAATTCATTTGTTAATTAAAAATCCTTAGGGAGGCCAAATTCACATTATATGATGTGCTTGCGAGTTTTTCGTCTCCCGAGGTTTGTCCTGCGCCATGATAGTTTGCATGGAACTCTTAACTGAAACCTTCGTGGTGGGACGTGAAATCATTGGCTAGTTGACAGAGAAGTTCTTGTCTCCCAGAGTTTGTCAATCGCGGTAAACTCCAAAATAATAACCTCCACGAACCCTTTTACTGGACTTCTACAACTCAGTGATGTGTCATGCTAGGTCATCACTCTACCACATGTCACCCTATGAGTGGTGCCACATGTCATCTGGTAAAGGGCCACTTGGACACTTGAAAGTACCAAATTTACATGCCACATGTCCTTGCCACATCATGCCACACCATCATCGTACTGATGTCACTGCCATATGTATGCCACATCATCTACCAGTTGATCACTATGCTTCAATCACATTTTGCCATATGTCACTTACCACGTCATCATCGAGTGGACACCACTGCCACTTGTATGCCAAATCATTTGCCTCTACAAACCATGTGTTGCCACTTGTCGACGTGCCATGTCATTTGGTATGGAAGGAAAGTCAGGGGGTCCTGTGTTTTTCAGCCAATTCCTTCATTAAAATTTTATAGGCTTGGATGTTGACTTTACACCACTTTCCGTTGAAAAAATATTTCACCGTCTCATAGCTGCCGTTAACCATGTCGCATCGCATCAACTCACAGCACAAAGACTCGCGGGGTGTGAATTTCTATGTTTAACAACGAACATATCTCTGTCTCGCATGTTCTATCAACTGTGGGACAACGACATTGTCTGGACCTCACCAACCAAAACCTTCCATGGTGTGACATCTGTCACTTGACACGGAAGTTCTTGTCCCACGCGTTCTACTTGCTGTTACGTAGAGTTTGTCACTGTGAAGTTGTCAATTGCCGGGAAAATTCTCGTTCCACGGGTTTTGTCAAATGCAACTCCCGTTTATCCATGCCAAAACCTTCCATGACACACTGCCAAATTACAGGTTAATTAACAGGAAGCTCTCGTCTTGTGCCTTCTGTCAGCTTATGGAACCAAGAGGTTTTGGAACCCTACCAACTTTCAAACTGCAATAACTCTTTATCCATTTGGAGTTTTTCAAGGTGCCATATATCATTGGAAAGGTATTTTTGAATACATCTAATCATGCACTTTACAAGAGCACTTGGGTTGATCTACTACAATAGAAATGCTAATCTACTTGACATCAATGACTAGTCCTTTGAGATCAATGACAACACTTTGTTGAAGAATCATTATCTTAGTTTATATAGTTTAATGGATCTTCTAGTTTATATAATAAATTTAATTAATAAATATGTATTATATATTATATATATATATATATTATTTTTAATATTATATATATAATATATATATATATATTTTATTATATATTTATTATTAAATTTATTAAAATTTTCATATATTTATTAATTATATGTTCCAAAATTGCACAAGCTTCATCAGCATAGATACACCCGATACTGGTAGCACAATATGGTATACAGAAGGGACTTTGATATACAGAAGGGACTTTGAGCAACATTTCACACATGGGGGGTCAATGAAAGTCAAAGTAGTATGATTGGTTAGAATTTGTTGTAAGCTTCAGCTTCGAAGGGAACAGGGGCACTTGATCACCAACTAACATAAAGGCGTAATTCTAGTTACCAATGGGACCTTTGAACCTGAACTTGAGGTAATTGAAATGAGTTCTTATCATTTTGTGATATTTTCATTTATCTAGAAAGTTTCTCCACGATGATAGATTTAGTACTTGATTTTGATAATTTTTTATCTTATTTTCCCGATTTTAGAATGGATGGTTTATATGGTACGATTTCGGTCCTAAAACGACCTACACTTCTTTGGGCCATGCCCCAAACATCCTCTTCCACGATACCCCTTTATGAGTCCTTTGGGCATTGCCCCTCGGTCTTTTGGAAACTAAATAAAGAAAGAAAAGAAATTTAAACTTTGACCAATATAAATCATTATTATTTAAACTACAACATTACTCCCGATATTTAAATATTTACACTCATTCACAACTATTAAAACAAAATTATATGATATTTATAACAATAAAATTCTAACTAAACCTATTAAAATCTATTATAAAAATAATTAACTATATCCATTAAATTTAAAACCAACAACCTTCACACAAAAAAATATTTTAATAACACAACTATTATACGCATCACAACCTTCATATAAAAAAATATAGTGATAACACATCCTATAAACTACGGTTATACATGTCACATACAACAGAAAAATCAAATTATTAAACTCAAGTTTTTAAATTCATTTCAGCAATCCTTACATCTCAAATAAAACCCATTTATTATTTGGGTTTAAGAATACTTTTTAATAATATTTAAATGTAAAAATTATACTTGCATTTAGTCCTTTGCTTTTCACCCACCAACGATACTTTAATTGATATCTTGATACTTAAAAAATCACTAACATTTAACAGAGTGTGGGGTATCCACGTACAGGATTAGTTAAGCTAAATCCAAACCGGGACCCTCCACAAAGATTCGATATAGAAGTTAAAGCTGGCATGTCAGGGAGTCACCAAGTCCGCGCCCTCCATTAACATCTGAACTTTATCCGTTTCTCTGAAGAATTTGGGGATGAAGAAACCTTGCGTTGGTGGATGAATAATCATCCTAATATCTCCAAACCGGCTAAATGCAGGTCTGTAGTTCCTTGTTTTACTGTTAGAATCATCAACCAGACTTATAGATCTATTTTAAATAGGATCTAATATGATGGGAGAGATTCAATTTTTTTATTTGTAATTTGTTTTATGAGCCGATATTATTGATATGGTTATTTTTTTTTTTAATTGATATTATTGATATGGTTATTTTTTTTATTTTTAGTGTTCGATTTTATTTTTATTTTAGTTATTATGATTTATTGACAAAATTGCACATCACACTAGTGACTAGACTATATGAAAAACTTATCAACTTAAAATATAAATATATTAACATAAATTTATCTTATTTCAAATTTACCTTTTTTTTCTCTTTTTTTTTTTTTTTTTTTTTTTTTCTTTCTTTCTTTTTATTTTTTTTTTATTTTATTTTTTATTTTTTTTTTTTCTTCTCAGAGAGAAAAATCTATGTAGTATTATATTGAGTCAATATAAGAGTACATATGAGATATAGCATGAGCTAAATAAACCGACATCCATGTGGTCATATGGAGCCAAATGACTTACAGATAAAGGGCCATCGCCATAATGAATAACATGATCATAACAAATAGTTTGTAAAAAATGTATGGAAACTAATACATATATGAACATATTAAAAGCCAAAAAGAGAGTTGCTGAGAAATATGTCCGGAATGAAGAAAGAAAGCAAAAAAGTTCAGATCATATGCCCGGGATGAAAAGATCCTAAATGTGGCATGAACTGTCTCCCACAGTAATCATCAAGGACCAGGCACCAAGCTCAAGAGACAGACCACCCTTAGACAAACGGTCCGCTTGCTCATTATGGGAGCAGGGAATGTGCATGATAGAAGGTTGATTTAATAAATTCCAGAAGTACATAATCCTTTCCATCCATCCAGAAAGATGAGGATAATTTATATGGAAGGCACCCTTGACATGGTCAATCATAACTTTCGAGTCCCCATATATAGAAATGTTATGAATCTCCATAAATGAACAGAAAGCAAGCAATCCAGCTAGAGCCCTAGCCTCAGCCAGGTTGTTGGTACCTCTTCCCCTGTTCCAGGATAAAAGATAATGTAACTTCTCATCCATAATGATATGAACCCCGCATCCACATATATTGGATTGTTCGGCCCCATCAAAGAAAGTCGCAGGCATAGAAAAGTGAGGGATTGTCCCGTCATTGTTTCTTTGAATATCCTTCTTGGGAACCTTGACAGGTAGTACACCATGTGTAGCTATTATATGATGCAAAGAAGACTTCAGAGGCTCTTTTGACTCCTGGAAGATCTTGGTGTTCCTCCACTTCCATAAGCACCATAAGACAATGATGAACAGAGACTGCCACGTTTCTTTTTGCGCACACCACCATTGAAAAGCTTCCTGTACTGTAACAAAAACATTGTGAGAAAAACCAAAAAACAGAGACAATTCGTACCAGATCTACTGGGAGGAGTCGCATTAGAAAAACATATGGAGGTTTGATTCCTCTGCAGCCTCGCACATGGAACATCTACTCGGGCCATGCCAACATCTTCTCCGCAAGTTGTCCCATGACAAATTGCGGTTGTTGAGAACCAGCCACGAGAACAATATCATTTTGAGAGGGCATCCCAACTTCCAGAATCTATTGGAAAAAATAGAACCTGAGATATCAGCCTTTGAAAGAATCATATCCGTGTAAATGTCGCAAACTCTGACGGACAATTTTTTATTTGGAACTACCCAAATAAGAGAATCCACATAACCCGCACGGTGGATGCCCAAATTGCACAGAAAACTTAAAACAAAATTCCATTTTGAATGAAGCGAGACAGGCATGTGAAGTTCAAATGCGTTTTTCCATATAGGGATAGGGCCACACCATGATGAAATGATTTTATCCCACGTAAAAAAACCATTTTTGTGGAGAAAGGATAGCAAATTTTTAGAGATGCATGATGGATCACGATCACCAACAATGGAGTCAAAGCCGATGTAGACACGTTCGCCAAAGAACAGGTTCCATCTTAGGCGTCGAATGAAGTATTGTTGAACCTTCCTAAGACTGAGCCATATTGCAGAGCCATGGCTGATACCAATAGATCCCCTCCGATACCAATAGACAAGTTCTTTATCCTAAAGATATTTTTTCCTAATGGCAGAACTCCATAGGCCATCTCCGAATATGGCCCTCGTCATTGATTTGCATAACAGTGCTCTACCAAATGATCACATGTTGAGCAAGCCCCAACCACCATATTTCTTTGGTATAAAGATCAACTCCAGTTTCGCTAGGTGAATTTTGAAATGATTGGAACTTCCACCCCATATAAAATTAGCTAGCAATCAATTGATCTTAATAATAATGCTAGCCGGAAGAGAGAATATATGTGCCCAATACACCGCTAACTGCGTCAAGACCGACTGTGACAGAATGAATCTCCCGGCCAGAGAGAGAGCCTTGTGTTCTCAGGCCGAGATTTTCCTAAAGAACCTTTCTAGAATCCAGCGCCAGTCCACACTTGACTAACCTTTGGCTTTTAAATGAGAACCCAAATATTTCATGCCATCATTAATCAATTTCAATACAATACCGAGCAAATCCGCAATCCATATAGCCATTTCCATGTTAGTATCGTTGTGATGAAGAGAAAGATTTTCCTTTGTTAATAAATAACCCAGTGGCTCTCTGGAACCTATTTAAAATATCGTTGAGGCAGATCCAAGTCGACCTACACATCATGGCGAAGATGAGCACATCATCTACAAATAGATTATGTGAAACATTGATACCCCTGCAGATCCTAACCGGCTTGCACCTTTTATCCGCCACAACCTTATTTATCTGAAGACTGAGAGTGTTCATAGTGAGTATAAATAAGAGAGGCGAAAGGGGGCATCCCTGGCGGAGGCCCCTTTCTGCAGGAAAAAAAGAGGAAGGAATTCCATTGATAAGTACCGAATAATGGACATTTTCAACACAAGACATGATCCAATCAATGGATTGAGGGTTTAGGCCAATTTTTGCCAGCAAGCACCTTAAGAATCCCCAATCCAAACAATCATAGGCTTTCTGCAAATCAACATTAAGAATGGCCACATCCATAGATTTTGTTTTCATTGAATACATACATTCATGAGTGATGGCAACAACATCCAATATATTGCGGCCTTTTAAGAAGGCATGTTGATCCATAGAGAGGAAGGAAGCCAACGTCGGTTTCAATCTTTCCGCAATAATCTTGGATATAATTTTGAATGATATATTGCATAAAGATATCGGCCGGAAGTCATGAAATGATTCTGCTTCGTCTTTTTTTGGAATAAGAGCAATCAAAGTGGATGAAGTGTTATGATGAATACTTCCAGATATTCGGGAGGCCTCCACCATCTGCATCAAGTCATGCTTGAGAAGGTCAAAAAAGTGAATATAGAACTCAATGGTCCAGCCGTCGGGGCCGGGGCTTTTGTCCTTACAAAATGCCTTTAGAATGCCAAGAAGTTCATCCTCCGTAATGGGCTGGAGGAGACTTGCATTACCGTCGTCGTCAAACATAGAAGGGGCCAATTCAATTCCCCAGAGAACATACTGAAAATCATAGCCTTCTTTCCTTTTATATTGAGATTTAAAATGCCGCACAGCTTCATTTGTGCTATCTTGTTGGGATACATAGTAACCGCCATTTCCATCAGAAATTTTCCATATTGAATTTTTTACCTGCCTTGCATTTGCAACTTTATGGAAAAAACGAGTGTTCCGGTCCCCTTCCTTGAGCCATAAAGCCCGGCTTTTGAGTCGCCATGTGGCCTCCTCCTATAGGAGAAATTTTTGCTTCCTGATCTCGATTACCCTTATGCGGCATTTTATACTGTGAGGAAGGTCATCAGAACAGGTGGAACCAATGAGATGGTCCAACTCTAATTGTAGATCGTGAAGCATCTGCCTGTCGTTTTTTTTCTATCATGTTGCCAATCCTTTGATACCTGTCTCATAACTACCATTTTTTCCCGCAATGACATCGCTGAAGGGGATGTATCGCCGGCCGGTAGCTCCTTCAATGAATTTGAAATAATCGAGTTGTATTCAGGGACCTCCAACCAAGTCCGATTAAATTTAAAAGGGTAACCCACTCTGATACCCATTTCCCTCCAGCTAAGAAAAATAGGTCTGTGATCAGAAGAAAAAGCCGAGCCAATGTAAGAGAAGGGCATGCCCATTTTGTCAATGACACTTGCATGAATAATGAATCGATCAATCCTTTTTGCAATATATGCATCGGCCGCTTTGCCGTTGTCCCATGCAGGCAACATTTTAGAAGGTGCAATATCAACAAGATTCCTGTTTAGAAGTTCCATCTTAATAAGGTCAGCCAACGGGTCAAATTTACGGCAACTACCCCAACATTCATCAGAGCATAAAGTGAAATTTAAGTCTCACGCAATAAACAGGAAAAAGCTTCCAAAAACAAAGGTTTCACATTTATTTTCTCCTCACTTAGTCTTCAAATTCGAAGGATCTTATTTTCAGATTAAGGGCGCTGGTTACAAGAACATGGTTCACATTTATTTTTGAAGGAGTGCAATAAATATTTTGTTTAGCCAGATTTTAAAGTTGTAGTTTAATTTTTGGAA
>APFE031567220.1:67768-81180 GCA_000404065.3 Pinus taeda | reverse complement strand
ATTAGTCCTTCACAATGTAGGACTCTAATAATAGGTTTTCTTGTTGACTACTTAAAATGTTTAACTTCCAAAAATAAAATTTACTTCTCAATATTATTTAAAAAACTAATTTTCAAACAATTTATTGGACCATAACTTGAAGTTGTTATTGTATCCTTTCCACACAATACTGCCATGTGAATCACTGCACTTATTTTATGCAGTAATTTATGGATATAGTTGAAATATTCATCCATTAAGCTTTGAAAGAAGTAAATAACTGATTTATGATCAATTACTTTCCAACATAATTGAAGAGTGTCTTTGCATTAAAAAATGGATAAGAACATGATGTAAATAAACATAGTTAACACATGATACTAACCACTGAAAAGTTTGCATTTTTACTCCTACTTATATGGTGGGTAGTAACAACTCGTGGTAAGTGTGCTTCTTTACATCTGGTTTCTGTCCATTTTCTAGGGGTAGTCTCACATAGATGAAATAACCCTTTTCACAGAATCCAGTAATACAATTTCAAGAAAGAATGTGATTTTTTTGTTGCTTAGAATATATTTTTGAAAATACAATTTCAAGCGAGAATGTGATTTTTTGTTACTTAGAATATATTTTTGAATGCATAAATAGATTCTAACCCTTGGGCACTCTAATTCTAGAGATTAAACAAAAGTCTTTAAAATCCTCATCAACATTTAGGTTAAAAAAATGAGAAAAATATAGTCAAAAGGTTCATTTTGTCTATAAGTTAGGCCCATGACATAAATATTGCCACTGCATCCAAAAAACAGAAGAAAAAAAAAAGATGAGGCATATCCACATGAAATTGTGTTGTGCAAATGATGCAATAAAAATCATTATAGAACAAGTCCTGAATTAATCATATTGCAGATAAATAATTTTAAATATTAAAAAAATCAATCCATCATATTAAACTATGTACAAATTACATATTCTATGCTTATAAATGTATCCAAAAAATTTCAAACATAAAATTGTATTTTTTATAAACACTATTGTTACAGTTATATTTCTTCCTAGACTTAGTATTATTATTATCCAAAATTTAATTTAGTTTTTAAATGAAAGCTTTTTATTTTTAATTTGTGACCATGTTTAAGATAGTATTTTTAAATTCACATTTTCACTAACCTTACTAAACAACCCACTTCAAAGATTGCTTTTCCTAATTGCTAGCCAAAATTTTCTTGGTTCTAAAAAAAAAAACTCCTGCATTTTTCTTCCTTTTTTTTTTTCAATACAAAAAAATCTTGATTGTATTATGCTAGATAATCATATAAAGTCCAATACATTTGAATAGTCTGTTATGAGAGATACTCCCTAACCAATACAAGACTGTAGAGGAAACAAAAGTAATGCAGATGTGTCTAAAAGCCAGTATTCCACCCGTACCAGTGAAGAAAAAGAAGTATATGAGCTGCAAACAAGCTATAAACCAGAGGGGAAAACAATGCTTTACCACATAGATAGTCTAGATAAGTCGAAGCCCCATTTAGGGGCATCCTCTGCCAGCTAAGAGAAGATATACAAAATGTGCAAAAAAGTCCAAGATAAAATAATAGCTTGAAAACATACCTGGGAATTTTGAAATGAAAATAGTAAGATTAAACATACCTAGGAATTTTGAAATGAAAATAGTAAGATTATCTGCCGGGTAGAGAAAAATCCTGAATCGAATAAGTTTCAGCTTCTAATTTTATATCCATTTTCCATTTGCCCATTTGTGATAGGAGTCCTTTCTTTGATATGACATCACCTTGGGAATTTTGAGCTTTGTTGACAAGTTGAATAGAATAATCATTCCTCCTCCCCCAGAGTGTGTCAATTCTGTTCATCCAACCATATAGATGTTGATTTTTAATATGACTCTTTGCTGTGACATGATTTATTATGATTTTGGAGTCACCAAAGATCTGTAGGGACTGTATATTTAGGAATATCCTGAAAAAAAGAAGTCCTGATAGCTCCATTGCCTCTGCTTTATTATTAGTTCCTTTTCCCCATTCCAGTAGATTTCAAGTTGTTGATCATCATCCATGACAATGAGGACCCCACAAGCACATATATTATTTTGTGCTGCCCCATCAAAATAAGCTCTTGGGAAACTCATGTGACCTATTGTTTGCTCTTTTGATTTTTCCTTTTTGTACTGAGAAGACTTGTGAGGAATGTGAGGAATAGAGTTATAAAGAGATAATGTTCTAAAAAACTGACCCAAAACCTTCCTTTTTGTTTTGAAACAAAATGTTATTCCTCCATTTCCATATTGACCAGAGAACAAGCTGTGGAACTGGGCTCCAGGATTCTTTCTGGATACTCCACCAATCAAGTGCTTCTCTTAGTGAAGATTGTAGAACAAAATTAAACCCAAAATAAGAAGCAAGGTTTCTCCAAAGTTGCCGGGTATAGAACATTGTAGAAACATGTGAAGGTTATTTTCTCCCTAAGTTTTGCAAATTAAACATATTCCAGGTCCTAACCAGTTCCTCTTTTGCAAGTTTTCCCACGTCAGATTTTTATTATGAAAAACTAACCATGAGAATATGATAATTTTATGAGTACTACCAGTTTTCCATGATGATAAAGGAAACATGTTAAGTGATTGAGAAATATTAATACTAATAAGATTTGAGTAGATATCTTTAACACTTATTATGTCCTTTCCACGGACATCATCATCTTCACACTAATATTTATTTAAAATATTATATCTAAAATTTTGCATTTGGATTGGGTTTAGTCTAATTAATGAATGAAATATTTTTTTACCAGAATTCAACAATATAAATCTAAATAAAATTGTTATTTCTTATTATCTAAAAATTTCTCTCATAAATTATTCAACATTTTAAAAACCCTAGAAATACTCAAACTCTATATATCAAATAACTTTCATTTATTCTATATATCAAATAACTTTCATTTATGATTATTAAAAATCTCTACCAAATTCTAAACCTAATAAACAAATATTAAAAAAAAACTTAGATATATTAACTATACTATACTTTTTAAATTACTGTTTAAAATTGGTTTTAAGCATTGGATACCATAAAAAGAAAGGAGACTATAGAAATATTCCGTAAGCCATTCAAAATGAGTACTATAAGTATCGTGATCTTGTCAGATGCTCCCGTGAGATATTATCTTTACACTTTTCGCTTAATCAAAATCGATGATAAAGAATCTTTATTTACACTATATATAATTGAAGATGATCCATGCTAAGTAACCTTAATTTACGTCGGTGGCCATATATAATTATAATTACTGGTCAGTTTTAAATTAACAAGTTCTCTCTAAACTCCCAACTCAACTACACTGATATTAATATTATAAAAATTTAGCTATTAAACTTATAATTATAATTATTGGTCAGTGTGGCAGATGTCAGAGGCATAGGAAAAATTAGATAAAAATTTTGTTGTTGTTAGTGAATTTTTTTGGAAGTTTTTTAGTGAGTCTAATTTTTCTAAAATCTGGCAGAAATTTATTGAAATCACAAGCTTAATGGGTAACCCCTACCCAATCGAAGTGCCCTATGTTTTTCGATGATGCTGAATCCATATATACAGTAAAAAAACTAGTTTCAATAACACAAATCAAGATTTCACCTTAAATTTTTTGGGCCGTCAAATTTAAGCACTGAAAAATCCAAAAAATCGTGCTAAAAACAACTCGGACTTATAAACTAACTTAATACCAACCATCTCACTCTAACCATCAACTTAAAAAACTAATTTCTTACTAATTTTTTCTTTTTTATCATAAGCAATGACCCGTTTTTCCACCGATTATCCTGACTTTGCAGCTGCCGCACGTCGTTTATCATCGTCACCTGATTAAGATGTTCATCATCGTCACCTGATTAAGATGGGCTCTGCGAAACAGAAGGGCTTTAAAAAAACAGAGAAATCTCTGATTCCAATTCTGATGGTCAGTCATTCATTAATTTAAATAAATAAGAGAGTTTTCATTAACGGGGCCACAATTTTTTTAAGGAAAACAATAAAATGGCAGGGACATAAAATTTAGAAATTTTTAAAAAATATGAGTTAAAGTTGTCCAGCTTTAGATTTCGGCAGCAAGAGATTTGTGATGATACTGAATCTATTTTATTATAGAAAAAACTATTCAAACACTTTTATAATTAGATTTTTCGAAAAAATAACTAGACTTTAGTAGAAATGACCATTTGAAAAAAAAAACTAGATTTAGTAGAAATGAGCATTTAGACAAAATCTTGGCTTCCGTAGACAACCCCACATTCATAGAGTCTGCCCCTTGGTTCCGGCTGCAAATTTGCATGGATGGCCAATAATGGCTAGAATTCGGTAATCATTTTTACAAAAAAGTTTGGCAGTAGAAATGTTTAAATAGTGTTTTTGATGGTGGAAATAGATTTAGCACCATCAAAAAACCATGGGGCACCCAAAATCTTGAAGTTTGACAACTAAAACTTGGATTTATAAAAATTTCTACTAGATTTTTCAAAATCGTAACTGAATTTCTATAATTTTCTGGGCAATAGACCCCACAAATTCATCCAAATGACAGATTTCTTGCAGAATCACTAAAATTTTTTCAAAAAAATCGAAACGCTGAATTGTTTGAAAATTTTCAAAAAATCAAAATACTAGATTGTTTAAAAAATTTCAAAAAATCAAAATATTAGATTATTTAGTGAAAATAAATTCAGCCACATCAAAACCTTGAACACCCAAATCTTGAAATTTAAAAACTATAACTAAAATTTTCAAAAAATTCTACCAAATTTTGTGAAACCGTTGTTTAGACTACCCGCTAATAAAGAGTGTGCCCCTCGATTCCTGTTCCACCACACACAGTTGTACGTCTTGATGTAGTCAGGGAGCTGGGACGCGAAGAATATCACGTGTTTCAGTCACGAGCTGAACATAAACACAACATAAAATCTGCCGACACAAATTATTACTTTATAAATCTCCTGGGTAGACCGCTGGCCAACTTCAATAACCAGTCAATGCAAACATTGGGGCACGAGACCACTGTCAGGTCTCACTTGGCCAACTAAAATATAACAGCAATAATAGATTAGAATTCCCTACTTGTTCAAAGTAAATCATCCCTGGAAAGAGTACTGTTTTCTCTGAATGTGAGAAATTTTGATTGTTTCAGAGAAGGGTAAAAGATGAAGGTAGTCCTACCTCTTGTTATCGTTGTTTTTGCCTCATTATTCACCTTGTGTTTTGCCATACAGCGGCCTGCTAACATGCTGGGGTTTTCCACTGACGATTACCAATACAAGGTGGAAACCAATCGTGCACTGAATGAGCAGAGGAGGTTTGAGAAAAAAATGTCAAGGGCAGGTTATTATGGCTTCATAGATTCTCACGCCCCTTTCTACATGAAGAAAACGAGGAGAGGTCTACCTGGTAACAGACGTCATGGGTTCAGCTTTAGAAATGTGCCAAGCATCCCTAATCCCACACAGAATAAGTAAGTACTACTCCCTTATTGGCTTTCCCTTCCGGGGAAAAACATTCTGAGATGAAATGATTTGAATTAATTAGCCAATAGCTTTATAGACTATTTTGGGTTCTAGGTTCAGATAATGGGCAAAAAAAGATTTTCAAAATCTGGTGGTTAACTCTATGTTGTAAAAGAGTCAATGATAAAACCAGATAATGCAAATCTATTGGTTAGCTCTTTGCGGTAAAAGAGTCATTGATAAAACCAGATAATGCAAATCTACTGGTTAGTTCTTTGTTGTAAAAGAGTTAATGGGCTCAGTAGTTTTCAACTTATTGTCTCCACCATGGATCTATATCTGTTTTCTCCAGATGATTCAAATTCACTCTGGAATAGCAACTGTTCCCATCAGCAAGAAAACCTAATTGCACTGGCCTGACAAGATCTTACATACTAGTTTATCTTCCCATGATGGCCTAAAACAGTTTATCCAGCTGCAAAGTTATTTAACCATGAAAGCTTAATTGCACTGGCCTGACAAGACCTTACATATTAGTTATCTTCCCATGATGGCCTAGAAGTGTTTATCCAGCTGCACAGTTATTTAACCTTACAATCTGCTGTTTAGGTCTGGTGTTGTGGACAAATCTAGTAGAACAACCACATAGAATCTGGCTGGTATGGCGAGAATGGACAAGGTACCATTAATTTGTCATTAGCCTTTTTAATCCAAAACACTAGGAATTAGTAAAAGGTTCAGATGAATCAACATTAATCATAAGTTATTTTGTCTATCTATGTTTAGACTTACAATATGCTATGCACAGAGACATCCCTTCTTGATGTAATGAGGCTCATTCTGCCCCCACAAAGTTGTGTTTCAGAACGTTATCCAACAAAAGTTGTCAACACCAATGTTCAGATTTTTTCTTTGAGGGAGAGTTTAAGATCGATCTAAGTCATATGTTTTCCTTTGTTTCATTTCAGGTATAGACCGGGCTATGGTTCTCGATGAAGTTCATCAATGGCAGGCTTTCAGAACATAGTAACTAAATTAGTATGTCTGATCCAGTTACGAAGATTAGGCTTCTGTTCTAGAAACTACACAGAAATACTGTAAATGGAGTGCATTAATAAGTTAACAGCTTAATTGCAGTAAGGGCGAGTATCGAAAGTTTTTAATCTACAAGGTATACTATAATTATATAAAATATACAAAAGTTAGTTACATTGTGGCCATGAAATTTCTGTAAAGGGAACCTTAAATTCTGATCAGAAGTAAGTTTTTCGAAATAATATCAGTGTATGATAGGAGTTTTAAATGGAGAAATATACCACAAATTTGTCGAGAATAAATTTGGCCTCTTGTTTTCTCTCTCTTGCTTGGTGGATGTCATAGTTTTAAGCTGCCATGCATCGTGACTGCGTAATTAAAATTTCAAGGCTTGCTTTATACAAAAGTTCAATATAAATTGTTTGGTTTTTAATGAAGAAATTAAACAAATTCTGAGTGCTGCAGGATTAAAATTTCCAGGCTTGCTTTATACAAAATATCAACATAAATTTGTTTGGATTTTAATGAAAAAATTAAACAAATTCTGGATGGTTAGACCAAAATGGTTCGTGGAAACTGGACCATCTACTTGATAGGTTCACATGGGAAACTTTGGAAGTACCATTTTCTAATGTAAATATTCAAGTTCTTGTTAGCCTGAAAATATGTCAAAACTTACCGTTATGTTTTTTTGATTTGTATAAAAATCACAGAAGTTAGCTCAACAATGTACTATTCACCATTCATCAATCCAAAACCCCATAAATTTTGAGCTGTAAATTGTGCAGGTTGAATCAAACTTGGATCCATGATAATGATTGACCATATCAAATTAATCCACATGTGCTTTAAATTAAATTGTGATTGAGTGTTTTTTATTTTGTAATTTTTGTTGTTGTTTAGAATAACAAATTTTTAGGTTATTTACCATTCCTTTTATAATATTAGAGATAGTCATTAAAATATAGATTTAGTAATATTATGAATGTGAGAAATTGTATATATTGAAATTGGAAATTTTGTAATGAGCTAGAATGAGTTATTAGTGTAAGTCATTGTATAAGCTTGATTTGTCCTATTAAGTTAAAAAGAGTATAAAATGAAAATTCAAGTTAAAAAGAGTGTAAAATGAAAGTGGATGCTTTATAAAAGGTGAGATGGGATGCCTCTTATAAGTTGTTGATTCTTTGTATATGTCATATGGAAGAATATTTGTAATGACATGTTTTATTTTTTTTCCTTAAAGCTATATTATGTGAATGTAGTTAATTTATTTTTGTTGATTTAATACATATGCATTTTATTTATAGATATATTAATTTTAAGTTCTATACAAGCATGCCTGACTCATGATGAATTAAATTTGTTGATTGGGTGGTCGTTGATATTGCAAACATTATTAGATTAACATGCATATTTTTTTCAAAAAGAAAAAAGGGAATGGAGGGTTTTTCAAATAAAATTTCTTAGATAGATTGTTGGATTTGGCGAAGATGCATATTTTTCTTTCTCACACGAGGAAGAGTTTAAAACTTGTGAAACATATAAATAAGTTCTTGACTAGGGAAGAAAGTTACTCATAATACCCAAGAAATGGATTTTTTTTCACAAATGTTGCATGAGGAAGTTAGAGATAGTCATCAAGATGTTATGACATGAAGTGTTTGAAATAACAATACCATTTAGCATGATCACAAACTAATGATGGTTTCCAATATGAAAAAACAACATTATATTGATTTGGAGGGATTATTCAAGATACATTCACAAATGATTTGAATATAGTGATGAAATGTAGAGAATCAAATTAGCTTCTCACATATATTAATTTAATCTATAGAAGTTATATACGACTCATTGAAATTCAAGTTTTTATAACATTGATATGTTAGTTTTTCTACAATATAATGTATATGTTCACATTAATGATTGAGTACTTAAGTGATGGAATTTCTTTAACCTAATTCCTACAATTGTAAAGAAAAATGTTCTTGTATGCTACTATGTTATATATGACTATGTGAAATTCAAGTTTTTATAACATTGATATGTTAGTTTTTTTACAATATAATGCATATATTCACATTAGTGTAATGATTGAGTACTTAAGTGGGTTTTCTTTAAACTAATTCCTACAATTGTAAAGAACAATATGTTCTTGTGTGCCACTATTTTTGAAAAATTTTAATGCCAATTTCAGTTTTTTTAACTAGGAAAGTCTACAAAATATTGGTAAAATTGTTGAAAAATCAAACTACTATTGGTAACAACCATAAAACCAAGGTTTTAACGCATTTTCATTACAACTAAAATTTTTGGGTGCTTAGAGGTTTAGTGAAGGTTTTTTGTTTTTGTTTTTTTTTTCTTCACATATATCAATAATGCACATGAGTGCACTAATGATTTATACACACTAAGGCATACACATTATGGTTTATTAGTCTTTGCGAAGGCACTACTCTAGCAATCGATTTGCCTTTCACTATCCATTAAATGAACTTTGACCAATATAATCTTTAATTTTTAACTTTATAAAAAATACATGTATTTTTTAACATTATTAAAAAAACCAATTTGTAATCGTCTTATTGACCATTTCACATTTTGAAGGTCATATTTCCACCTTCACAACATGTGCAATGGAGCATAATGAAATATCATTCTTTCAACCAAATTTTATGCCATTGCCGAGATTTGTGCAACTGCATTTTCCCTTTCGTTAATGTAATTGTATTATAATATTTATATATATATATATTATATATATTATATATAATATATATATAGTAATTCACAATTTTGCACAATATTGTGCAGGCTATAGTCTTGAAGAAACATTCTGCTCCACTTTCCCTAACCACCTTAATACATTTTTTAGAGACAATACAAACGATAGTTTTGGGGCTAGCTATCATGCGTGATAATTTTAAATGGACATTACGATGGGATATCAACCTTCTATCTGCAGTCTACACTATAAGTTTGGTTTTTCATTTTCTTTGGATGAGGGAAATTTATATGTTACATAATATTTTGAATTGAAGATTGGGAGATTGGGTGGATATGAAGGTAGTTAACAAATTGTGTACAATGTTAACACATGATCTTGGGCGCAGGGAGTGTTTGGTTCAATAATTGCACTAAGGCAATATCATTCTCGTAAAAGAATCCGTGTTTATGACGACATTCACTCTTTTGATGATAATAATCAAGACAATTATGGGAGCTATTATTCTCTTTGAGCACATTTATTTGGGTAGGTACATTCGTTCCTTTCTAGCTTATCGAATTAATGAATCGATTCGAGGTTCATTTTCGTAAATAGAACAATTTAAGCTGTTAAACGGACTAGACTTATCCGTTGAATACAATGTACTGGGAGGAATTGTGATTCTAATAGGGATATACACTTTTATGTGGGTAAAGGCCAAGGACAACAAGGTCTCAATCGATACAAATAACTCACAAGTGATTTTCAATTCTCAAGAAACTCTCCCTAAAAAAGAAAATGAGGTAGAAAACATAGAAATTGCGTCCAACCAGCGCCTGCGTTAGGCGCCTCAACCTCACTGAGTAAAATGAAATGGCAATTGGGAGAAGTGCAACACGATTATATCTATATATTAGAAGTGTCGAATGTTTCCATATAAGATATGTATATTGCAAGACTATGAGGTTTCCACCATATAACATAACAACAAAAGTATCTTTCAGTGATTTGACTTTGTCTTCATGTGAAGAGTTTGGAGCATTTTCAATTAGTCGTAATAATGATTACTTTTGTATTTTGAAGAATTTCGAAAAAATGATTACTTTTATATGTGAAGAATTTTGAAATAATGATTACTTTTGTATGTGAAATTTTTTGAGCATTTTTAGTTAGTCATAATTATGATTACAAAAGTAGTGAAAATATGGAAATGGGTAAAGGGGACTGTGTAATGTGAGTTGTTATGAAAAAATGGAAGCTATTAGGTGAGGGAATAATTATTAACATAAATATATATGAAATTGTTGAAAAGATAATTAAATTAACTAATGCTATTTAATTAGTTATAAATAATTTATAATTAAATGTTTTGAGTTTAACTATTTAAGAATTTGAGATTATTAGAAATATAATTGAATCAGTAATAAGTATTATTAGTCCCTACCAAGGCTTGACTCTAGCAATTGATTTGCCTTTGACTACCCATTAGATGAGCCTTGACTAATATATTCTCAAATGTTTAACTTTATAAAATATATATATGTATTTTTTAACATTATTAAAAAAACCAATTTGTAATCGTCTTATTGGTTCATATTTTGAAGGTCTTATTTCCACCTTCACGATACGTGCAATGGAGTATAATGAAATAATAATTCTTTTAGCCGAATTCTATGCCATTGTCGAGATTTGTGCAACTACATTTTACCTTTTGTTAATGTAACTTTTTTCAGTTCTTTGTGAGTAACTCCTCGCAAAACAATACTGCTTTAGCTAGCATGTTTTTGGAATTGATTATCCTAGAGATTGGAGGTTTAGGTTTAGATTAAAATATTTGAAACATGAAAGAAGTGAGGAATGTGAAATGCACATCATGAGTTTTACAGAATGATCCAAAATGGATCCAAAAAACCCTCTAAGTCTTTAAAAATAAAAAACTATCGCAAAAGGATGAACCTTTAAAAATGGCAGAAAACACTATCGGGAGAGAAAAACATGAAGAAAAAGAGAAAACAGAGCCTATCGGAGGTCAAAAGAATAATGCCCAAGAGCCGTTGGATCTGGTCGATCAACGGTCTAGATTTGATCGGCATATCGCAATCGATGGTGGCAGGCGGAGTTAATTGGGTGCGGCCTTATGGAAATCGTGATGGCGGTTAAGCGCGATTAGACGAGGATCGTCGATCAAGCGCGCAAATTCGACGGTCCAGATCTATCCATGCTGTATCGCATCAATTATATGCATGTACAAAGGGACTTAACCACGACCCGAGGGATTAGCGATATGTGATTGCGATATCGCAATATTGCATCGCAACTATATAAAGGGGTGATGCCAAGAGGCCAACGATCATGTGATGCGCCGATAGCCGATAAGGCCGATCGGCGCAATCGGCGATCGGAAGCCAAAAGGGATATGCGATAGCGATATATAGTCGGACCCGAAAGGGTTATGAATGCAATCTTATAACATTTCTAGTCCGATATGGAGCATTTTTGCGGGTTTTCTGTGTATTTGGGATTTTTCATAATAAACCCAAATATAAAGGAAATCACGACCAAGCGACTTGCGATAACGATACGAAGGCGGACCCGATGGAGTTTAGGGCGGTTTCCATAACATTTCAAGTCCAATAAAAGGCATTTTACAGTGTTTTACGTGTATTTCTCTGTGTAAACAGAGAACGACTATTTTGGGATTTCTAATGCACCGATGGTCCCTTCCGTTACAAAATAGGCGGCCACCATCCCTGAATACATTTAGCAAATGATTGTTTAATGCTTAGAGGGGATTTGAGCGGACAGAGGACGGAAGCCAAAAAGACTGAAGGGGAAAACAAATAGACCAATTCCGATTGGCTTAAAAGCCACTGAATGACAGAGACAGGGCAGGCAATGTTGGGATAGAGAGAAAGCAGAGACAGAGAGCGAGAGGGAGAGTCTGTGTACTCAAAAAGTCTTGGGGGATCCAATTAAGGCCTTGTTGTTTTATTCCTGTTGTGTTGAGACTCAATTTGAGCTCACATTTGTAAAAACTCTGCTCTTGAAGACATAATAGAGAGGCCACTATTGAAAGTTGGACCATGAGACGTAGCCTAAGAGTTTTGGGTGAACTCCTTGATTA
The DNA here is from genome assembly GCA_000404065.3 of Pinus taeda. Taxonomy (NCBI): domain Eukaryota; kingdom Viridiplantae; phylum Streptophyta; class Pinopsida; order Pinales; family Pinaceae; genus Pinus; species Pinus taeda. Next base: position 68,823 of record APFE031567220.1, on the reverse strand, counting down.
TTTACTGTGTTTTGTGTGTTTGTCTATTATGTTTCTTTAACTGATTCATTGTCTAGATTATTCGCAATCTTTTCAATCCGTTGCACTAAGTAATATAGGCAAATCCTGCACAAGAGTCTGTAATACCTTAATATTATTCTAAGATCTCATTTACAGATCAAGTGGTATCAGAGCTTTAGGTTGCTAAGGTTAGACAAGCTTGTGTTGGATTCTTGAATGCTAACTAGGTCAAAGCTCAAACTAGGAGAAGGAGAACTTGTTGAGGCTAATCCAGAGATTGGAAGAGTCTACTCTCAGAGGAGAATGGCCGGAGAAGTCCCATTGGAATCAAAATCTCAGTTCATGGACAGTTTCATGGCCATGCGAGCCATGGTGGAAGAGATGTATCGAGAATTCAAGAAGGGTCGAGGTGAAAGCACTTCAACACCCAAACAAGACAAAGGAGCAGAGGAACCTTCTCTAGATGCCCATCCAGAGGGCAAAGGGAAAGGGGAAAATCCTCCTCCCTCATCTCGTCCACCATCACCTCCATCATCCTCATCTCTTAGCCCTAAAAAGAAAAAGAAGAAAACATCTTTGATTATATTAGATGTAAAGTTTGATTTTCCAATTTATGATGGAGAATGAAATGCAGAAAAGCTAGATAACTGGATTAGACAGATTGATGTATATTGTAGGGTTCAGAACATTGATTCAGAGAGGAGAATGATTTAGGTGGCTAGCCTTCACCTTGGAGGAACTGCACTAGTGTGGTGGGAAGGCAAGACACAAGTTGATTTGAAGAGACATGGCAAAACCCTTTCTACCTGGAATGAATTTGTTTCTGCCATAAAAAAAATTCTATCCTCTAGCTTATATGCAGCAAGTAATGATGAGTTGGCAAACTCTTTGCCAATTAAAGGGCCAAAGTGTACAAAGTTATACCCAGGAATTTAGAAAAAGAGCTTTAACTCTAGGCACATCTCTAGACTCACCTGAAACTTTGCTGAAGTATATAGGTGGTCTGCATAACTATTTGAAACACACCATTCTCATGTTTAATCCCACTAGCCTAG
>APFE031567220.1:0-63551 GCA_000404065.3 Pinus taeda | reverse complement strand
GGTCCATGAAAGATTGAGCCACCAAAGCTGGTGTAAAAGGGTGGGGTAGGGTGCAAAAATGAGCATACTTAGAAAGTCTGTCTACAACCACTGTGATGACTGACTTGTTGCTTGACTTCAGAACACTCGTAATGAAATCCATAGAAACCTCAGTCTAGATTGAGGCCAGGATGGGCAATGGCTGTAATGTGCCCAGGGATTTGAATATTTCTCCTTTGTGGCAATGACACACATCACACTCAACTACAAAAGTAAGAATGTCCTTTTTCATGCCTATCCAAAAGAATGAACATCGAGTGCAAGCAGAAGTCTTCTGAAAGCCGGAATAGCCTGCAATGGAAGATGAGTGCAGCTCCGTCAAAATGCAACTTTTGAGGGTGGATGTTGGTGACATCAATACTTTGTCCTTGTAGTGAAGAATCTTATCCTACCAAGAGTAGCACGTTCTCGAATTTGGATCCACCTACAATTTGTTAATGAGTTGGGAGAGCACAGGATATGAAAACCATTCCTTGTGAGCCTCTTCAATCCACTCTGGAATGGGAAGAGAGATTGCTAGCAGGGTGCTTTCCTCCTCAAATTGGCATGATAAAGCATCCGCTATGACATTTTCATGCCATTTCTTGTAAATTATTTCATAATCATATCCCAACATTTTGGCTAGCCATTTATTTTTTTCTGGCAAGGATAGGCATTGCTCCAAAAAATATCTAAGGCTTTGATGGTTTGTGTGGATTTGGAAACGCTGCACCAATGAGTATGGTCTTTAGGTATCCACTGCATGTAAGATAGCCATCATCTCCTTCTCATAGGTAGATTGTCCCAGATTTGTCCCACTTAGTTGTTGGCTAGGGAAGGCCAAGGGTTGACCTTCCTGCATTAAGATAACCCCAATACTTGTACCTAAAGCATCACATTCAATCACAAAAGATTTGGTGAAGTCTGGTAGTGCCAATACTGTAGTGGAACACATGGCATGTTTGAGAGCTATAAATGGTTGTTGCACTTCATCATTCCAGAGGAATTATTTTTTCTCGAGAATATGAGTGAGGGGTCTAGAAATTCGACCATAATTGCGGAAAAACTTGTGATAGTAGCCGGTAAGACCCAAAAATCCTCACAAGCTCTTCAAGGGCTTTGGTTGAGGCCAATCCTGCATTGCCTGGATCTTTTTGGGGTCCACCCTAACACCCTCACGCCCCACAATGTGACCCAAATACTCAAATTCCTCCCTGCCAAAAAAGCACTTGGACATCTTGACATATAATTTATGCTTCCAGAGTAGTTGCAAGAGTAGATCTACATGTTGAAGATGTTTTTCCTAGGTGAGGCTATAGATGAGGATGTCATCAAAGAAAACAAGGACAAATTTTCTGAGATATGGTTTGAGAAAGTGATTCATGAGGCTCTGAAAAGTGGATGGGGCATTATAGAGACCAAATGGAATGACAAAAAATTCATAATGGACTTCATGAGTTCAGAAAGTAGTCTTTGGAATGTCTACTTCTCTCATGCAGATTTGGTGATAGCCCGAGCGAAGGTCAAGCTTAGTAAAGAATTGAGCCCCATATAGTTCATCTAGCAAATCTTTAACAACCGGGATGGGAAATTTATCTTTGATTGTCAGGTTGTTGAGGGCCCTGAAGTTTGGACACATATGCAATTCCCCATCTTTCTTGAGCACCATGACCACAGGCGACGAATAAGGACTAATGCTAGGATGAATGACACCTGCTTCTAGGAGTTCCTTAATGATTTTTTTCAATTTCATTCTTTTGGGTGAAAGGATATTTATATGGGTGCACATTTTATGGTTATTCCCCTGGGACCAAAGTAATGTTATGATCATGTTCCCCTCTCGACGATGGAAACTCATGAGGTTTGTCAAAGAACAGTAGATGGTTATTTAAGACCTGTTGCATCTCAGGATGAATATGAAGAGAAGTGGGTTCGAAGGCCTGGATGGCTTTAAATTGGGTTATAACTCCATGGTGGCCCTTTTTTAACAATTTTTCCAATCTATGTGAGCTGATGATAGAGGGAGCACCTACTTGGAGTCTGCAGAGGGTATGTGTGTAGTTATTCTGCTTAAAGCTCATATATAACTCCTAGAAATCCATTGTGATTGGGCCGAGTGTGCGAATCCATTCAACACCCAAAAAAATGTCACATCCACCCATGTTGATGGCAAACATGTGGGTCTTTAGGTGATAATCCCCCATTTGAAGTTTGACATTTTCACAGCGGCCTTCAAATTTCGTTGTCCCACCATCAACAATCTGGACCTAGAAATTAGAGATGGCTTTGAAAAAACAATGCACTGCTTCAACGATTCTTTGATGGATAAAGTTATGCGTACTTCCACTATCAATCAAGACTACAATAGCGTGATGCTTAATAAAACCTATAATTTTGAGATTTTGGGGAGAATAAATCCCTGCCAAAGCATGAAGCGAGATAACTGGTTCTTTAGGTGTAGCTGGGAGCTCATTGTTTGATTGGTTTTCCTCATCCTCCTCCTTTGGTCCCTCAAATGGTGGGGCTTCCTCAGATGAACTATGATTAGTAGCATTAATTTGAAATAATTTGGGTTCCTTGCATTTATGCCTCCGGGAGTATTTCTCATCATAGTAGTAACACAATCCTTGCTTTCTTCTTTGCTCCATTTTCGTTGTTGACACCTTTTGAACCTTAAGTGCTTGGGTAGTGCTCAGAGCCTAGGTGGGGCAACCCTTGGCTATGAAATTTGGATGAGTCGACTGAGGCACTAATGTGTGTTCTACCTCATGAGCTATCGTGCAAGTTGCCAGCCATGAGATTGGGTGTTGCAGTCAGACATGGGCTTGTATGGCATCTTTGAGGCCACTGACAAAACATTCCAAGTAGAATTCATCTCCTAGACCTCCTGTGTGGAAGGCTAATCCTTTAAAGGCATTAATATATTCTTGCACTGTGCCTGTTTGTAGGAGCTTAGTAAGATGACCCAAAAAGTTAGATTCATGGTCAAAGTGATTAGAGAGGGCTTTTGAGAATATCGACCAAGTCATTGGCCTTCCATAGTAGCGTTGATGCCACTACCACCATTTCCATATTTCTTGGTCCAAGTACAGGCTTCCCACACTTAGCTTAGTCGCATCATCTCTGATGTGGTTCAATATGAAATATTGCTCCATTTGTGCTAGGCATGTGGCTGGATGAGAGCCATCAAATTTATACATGTCCAGCTTGCGTAATTGAGGTTGCATTTGTTGGTGGTTTCCATAGATGTGAAGAGAATGGTTAGACTCGCCTTCAACATTTTCATTAAAATCATATGCCTCTGATTGTTCCCCCAACTTTCCTTTTGTGATTGTGTCCTGTAAGGTCTGGATCTGCTTTGTTAATGCCTCTAATTTGTGTTCAAGGGTGTCTATCTTCTCATTGGCCATCACTTGAGCTCTGGTTTGTATGATGCATAGATCTGGTGCACTTGTTGTTACTGAAAAAATATTTGGGACCACCCAAAAATTTTTACACTTACAAGTGAATGGTTCCACCTTTCTCAGCCCATCAACCTGATTCTTATGGGCTAAGTCTCCTATAAGCATCCTCGGAGGGTCTCAAATTTTTTATTTTTATTTTATTTATTTTTTTTTATTTTTTATTTTTTATTTTTTACTCCGAAAGGAGTTTTACTCCTCGCTTAGGAATACTGTAGTAGATGATTCCTAGAAAAGTTAATTCTGCCCAATGTCCTATGAGAATCATGCCCAGCTGTAGGAGCCACACAAATATTCAAATCTGTTAGTGAAACCCTCAACTGCAAAGTATGAGTAAGAATGTGGCAGTGACTGAAACGTGGCTGCTAGATCTGAATGGTGGATCTGATTGTTGCCACTATTACAAAACCCAAATTGTTAGATCTGAATGGTGGATTTGATAGATCTAATTTGTGAACTTGATATATATGAATGGCAGATCTAATAGATATGAATGGCGAACTAATTGTTGCAGCTGTGATAGAACCCAACCTGTTAGATCTGATCTGGAAAAGATGATACGTGATCTAGAGAGATAAGGGAGCTATGGTCTCATGGAGTGTGTTAGTGTCAGCCTTTGCAGCCTTCCTCCAGTGATCAAATATGCTCTTACAAAGTGGTCTTAAAGTGTCAAGGTCAAATTTTATCATTTCAATAAGTCTTCAAGCAAAATTTGGTCACTAGGCATTAGGTCTAGGGTTTGCTTTCAGTCCTTTCAAAGTTGCCCAAATGTCAGTCTATGCCACTATTCAGCTGAGTCTATCATCATTCAAAAGGTTGTTATCATCATGTCAGGTTCCATTGGGTCATTTTACACCTTGTTCATGCCTCAGTTGCGCCTAGGCAAGGTTCATTTCCCTCTCCTAGGGTTTTGAAGGTGATTTCTCTTGAATGGTCAAATCATTAGCAAAACTTGTATCCAGATGTTCATACACCTTCCCCTATCCTTCATGTACCTTATCAAATACTTCCCATCACTGAGATTCCCCAAATTCCTCATTTTTGTACAAACCCTAGTTTCTTGCTACAACCTCGCAATTTTCTAGGTTGGGCCTGTGTTTTGCCCTTTTGGACCTCTTCCCCTCACTCCATCTCTGAGATTTCACTTTCCCCTACTTCCTAACATCTCCCCCTACTTCCAAAAATTTCCCCAAGAATTTAGAAGCCCCTTATCCCCTTCATTTCGCTTCATTTCGACAAAATTCCTTGTTTCACACATCGGGATAGGTTTCACTAAAAAGATGTTCCAGAGAAATAAAAGATGAATTTTAAAAAATTGAGAGAGGTTTTTGTCCAAAAAAAGCCAAGAAAGAAAAACGTCCTTCACTTTTTACACCGGTATCATGGTTTTAGAGAAATGTCAAAAATATCGTTGCCTCGGGAGAATTGAATGCACCTATGAAGTGACCTTGGGAAAATCAAGATTTCTCCTGGAATGGTTAGCCAAATGACTTTCCCGATGAGTCAAATGATCCCTAGACACAAATATATTTCCAATGAGCTATCCTGAGCTCAATTTGGAGTTGAGGAAGGCATTCCAAAGTTGACTGCGACAGCACTCTGCCTTGAGGCAGCCTAATTTGGCACATTTTGACCAATCTTGGGAGATTTGATTTTTGAGAAGGAAAATGAATTCTAAACTAAAAAATTCCACTTGGGTTGGAAATTAGACTCAAAGGCCTTTCCAACGAGCTATCCTGCGCCCAATTGCGACATCAGGACGGCCTCCAAGAGCCTCCTGCAAAATGCACTATGTAGCTAGGTGTGCGCTACGCACTCGGCAGTGCGCTCCGCATTGGGCCTCACTAGCCAGTGTAAAAAAAAAAGGCGCTACGCATTAGGCCATGTGCTCTGCATTGAAACTGTGCACTATGCACTCATTCTAGCATCAAATTTATGTGCCCAGATCGTGTCTAATCTCCTCCAAAGCTGCAAGTAGGTGTTCCTTGACTGATTCAATCAATTTGATATTGTTTATAGTGTGTTTGAAGAAGAGGAGGTGATGTGTTGGGTGTAAGAAATCAAATGAAACCCTAGGCCCCTATCAAAATCTTTTTAAAGGGTATTAAAGGACATATGAGTAATTGGTGAAGATTTTTCTTCCTTTCCTTGATCAAAACCAGCTCCATGCTCATTTGTAAACCCTAGTCAACATTTCAAAGGGCACACATTATATTTTGTTCATTTGTCAAGCAGTGACCGTTTGTGCCAATTCATTGAAAACAGAGCATTATCATTATGGCTTAGTTTGTATGATGCTTTGGTAAACATAGAAGAGTTTTGAGTATGCATTGAAGTTTGGCTCCACCACACCTATATCACTATACATATCACAGACATCTTGATACGAAAGCCATGTCAGACACAGTTTCAGTTTATGAGCAGGAGGTAGAAGCTGACCGGGAGACTTGGCTCGAGAGGGTCAACATTCACTTAGAGAAGTTGTTGGCAAAGGTTAATGGAGATAAAGATATGCTCCGACACATGAAACATCATTATTAGGCTCGCATGCATGTCAACAAAGCAAGAGTGAAGATGTTGAAAAAGAGGTTGAGCCAAGCCCTAAAACGGCGGAAGAGGTTAGATCCACTTCGAGTTTTGGCCGAAGCTTCATTGGCTGAGCATAACACATGATAAAGGGTCTTCACTCCGAATTTGGGCAAATTCGGAGAAAATTTTGTCGTTTTGAAATTTTTGGCTTGCAAAATAGGTTTTTCGGCTCTACGCGTAGCGCACAACGCGCTATCCTGAAGATTGGGAGTGTTGGAGAGGTAAATCCACTCTACGGATAGAGGCGATCCATACTAGCCCAGAACAGTTCTAGCAATAATCAAACAATGCTATCACACAAGTTCCTAATTGCAAATAAAAGGTAGGTGACGAAGACCTACTTGAGATCCAACGCTTTAGTTTGTAGAAGAGACGTCGCCCACGTTCCTTTGCCTTGGCCGGTCACGATCCTCCACTATCCACGTGAATGGACACCTGCACACAAAGAGAAGAACACAAACACCAACGTGAAATCTAATATATGCAATTATACATCAGTTAGGAAGGATATAATTCAACATCAACCATTACAAGTACAACGAGAATGGAACCATAATGATAGTCATCTATTATTAATAATTCAACAAAGGAGAATACAACCAACATCCTGACATCAAGTCCTCCTTTTTCTTGGTGCTCAGCTACACAAGTCTTGCAAAAGCTTGAAGGGGTGAGGGACAAGCTCTCTCTCTCTTTAGTGACAAGGTCTCCTTACTTAGGTAAAGCCTTATGGATACAAAGGAGGCTTCTTGCAACTCCAACCTTTTGATATCTTCCTTTCAGCACAAGTATTGCCACAAGAGTCAGAACTATCAGAACTAGAACTAGCTTGCTCCAGTCATGGATACAAGCTTTTATAGAGAAAAAGGAAGAGATAAGGTCAATCCCCCACAATCATGGATTTGGCTTCATCACTTGGAAACTTCCATGGAATGGTGGAAAACTACTTTCCATCTAAGGAGATTTGAAGCCAAACCATCCTCACTCAACTTGGAATCAGTTTGGTGAATGAGTTGGACAGAACCTTTGGAGGTTTGAGTAGTTCAAAACTTTTCCCAAAATGGTTGGTGCGATTGCAACTCTGGGACAGAGCGCTAATGGCGCGCCCTTTCAATAGGATTTTCACCATTGGCGCGGGCATAACACAGGGCACCGACGCTAATGAAAAAAGGGTTGTTTTTAAGGGCAATGAGCAGGAGATGTCTTAAGGGCATATGAAGCTCATGTTTAGAGTTGAATAATGCAAGTGGTTTCAAGTCTTGTCACTTCTCACAAGTCCCGGAATGTGTCCTCCAAGATGAGGGAGAGGGGTAACAGGGACGGTGACAAACGGTGACAAATTACTGTGTAACAGATGCCCCCTAAAGCATGAGGCCCGAGAGAGAGAGGGGTGAAGTGCTTTTACAAGAACATGTGTGACTGAAAACACTGCTACCAGAGAACCTACGAAAAGAAGTACAACTGATATCTCAAGTACATGATATATATGTTGTATGGACGTAGCCATCCGTAACAGTGTATGAAACTGGATCCCGGGCATGGACGCAGCCATCCGTTGAGGATCTATGAATGGACTCAGGTATGGTCGCAGCCATCCAATGAATGAGTCATGTAATGATTACAATAATCCACAAAATATAACCTGGATCTCAATATGCACAATCCGGGGTCTTGCGCTCCAACTCGACCCGAACACAGTACAAGTTCAAGCATGTGAATATAGGAGCCGAAGTCGAACATGCGTGAATATCGTCTGATTACCAGTCAATGATGAAAACTGTTAACAGACGCGAGAGGTGCCACCAATAATGATGATGGTCCTCAAGGTACTATAGGTACAATCCACGGCGTGTGAATGAATGAGCCGGTGTCGAACACCCGCGGAATCATCCGATCGGATGCCAATGATGAAGACCTCGCGTCGAACACGAAAGACCTGCCATTAAGGCATGCAGGCCCCAAGGTACCTGAAGGGAGTCTCTAGGTCACCTTCCTGAATAATGAGCTGAAGTCGATAGGAAGTGATCTCGTCGAAGGTGGGCCATAATGTTTCCCACATCATCGACACGAGACGGAGAGACAATATGTTTTGTGTGAGATATCGGAGGGAGGTTGAGTATTCTTGCAGAGGCCAACTTCTCTTGAACATATCGACAGCACAATGACGAATTTGGCAGTATTTGAGGTCAAATGATCAGGGGTCATGGTGACGAGACAATGAGAAGATGAATGGTCAAATAGGATAACCCAAACCCATGGAGGAAAATGTGAAGCGAGATGAGATGTCCCCACCCAGACACAGATGCAGAAAGTGCCATGTTCAAGAGCGACATACTGCCGATGACGATGATTATGATTCCTTTATTCCCCCACCATTTCTGGCAAGTACCCCGGTTATTTTTGGATGACAAGCTTGACGGGGATAGCATATGCTTGAGGAGCCTCATTTCGACGGAATCCGATGTCATTAAGTTTTAACGAGTCTGACAAAGGGAGAACTCGATGCCTTTTCATGTTTAGAGAGTTTGAAAAGACAGCAAAAAGAAGACTCCAAGGGTGTCCTTTTTCGTAAAGTTGTGTCTCTCAAGCCCGAAAAAGTATAAAACGATGCTTGAAAGAACCGCCTGATCATTACGACCGAGGAGTACTTTTCGTAAATAGTGACATTGATCCGAAAAAGTAAAAAAGCGACCGATATCACGTCGTTTCGTTTCCATTAAAGAACCTGAAACGACAAGGGTCCGACAATCTTTTCATTCTTTATACGGCCGGAAAAAGAGTTTAAAAACTACCGCCTCTTATTTACTTTTAACGAGTAAAGAGGAATAACTCGGCAATCTTTTCACGTCTAGCGAGTCAGAAAAGAGCTAAAAGATGACTCCATAGTGACTTTTTCATGTATTTACCGAGTCCGAAAAGTGTAAAATACATCTCGTTTTACCATCGAAGCTGCGTAAAAGACCTGTCGCTACACAAGAAGTAAACGTAAAACCCATTTGCGACCAAAAATACATTAAAATACTCAAAAATAACCTTTTCAAACCAAAAATGAGTTAAAAAGCTTATAAATAGGGTGAAAATGTAAAATTAAAATTACTTTTACCATTTTACCTCTTGAAGAGTGAAAAGAGTCCATTTGGGAGGCAAACTTCAGGCGGCGATTACGACCAATCCGTGCAACCATTCGCGACCTCGTCAGTTCCAGGTAAGAGGCACTTCCCTTAGCTCCATTTTCATACCATTTTTAATTCATTTAGTTCCTGATTGGGCCCTAGCAAGGGGGAATTGAAAAATTAGGGCTTCGCCCTATTGGCGCGGGTATCCGGCACGGACCCACACTAATGGGGTGAAAAACCCAAGGGAGCCACGCCATTAGCGCGACTGTTTTAAGAACAGTCGCGCTAACCACGGACCCAACTTTTTCCATGATTTTTCCCGTTGAACTTAAAACTTTCCTGGATTAGAATTTATCCAATGTCCTAATAAAGGAAAATTTGTCCTTGTGGGTGCAGGAAACAGGTCAAAATGGTAGCAGTATGGAAAGAGCGAGAACATGACATTGTGGATGCCTCAGCCATTGAGGATGAAGGGTGCATGAACGCCCTAAGGGATTGTGGCCTTAAGAAATTCTTCCTCACATCATACATGCAGTCGCAACCAGAGTGGTTGCAGTTTATCATTGATGCTTGGGACGTAGACGACCAAGTGTTTCGTTTGCGGAATCAGACCTTGGAGCTCGAGGTCTCCGATGTTTACTTCATCACGGGATTGTCACGAAGAGGGGCGGTTCCTATTCTGATAGGTAGTAGACCTTCTGGAGAGAAGGTTGGTGAAGTGAAAGCTCGAGTGTGCCCGGAAGAACAATTCGGGCAGCAGAGTGCTAAGGTGTTAATCACCACCATCCAGGATTTGACTCTGAAAGCCATCCTCTTCACCATCACACACGCAGCTGGGGTACAGGCGCCCCATGAGGCCAGCAAGAACCACCTGATCCTAGCAACTGAATGCCTCAGTCCGACCGTTTTTAACTGAGCTGCAGCGGTGACTACTAACATTAAGAGGCAGCTCACCAATTGCAAGCGAGCAGAGACGAAACAGTTTGCATACGGCTCCATCGTGGTATCGTTCTTCCTGGAACGAATACCACTCTTCCAGATTCAGAGAGCTATGGTGGCAGATCCATTGCCACAAGAGCCTAGAATGACTTGCTGGGAAGCATTGATGCCTAGAGGAGGAGGAGGCCAGGAGATGTCGTGGCATCCCGAGTTCTTCATATGGCTCCGACGACAGATCATCGTGATCCAGGATTGGCCGTATGCAGGGACCAGTTTCATGGGAGACCCAGACCTTCCACTACCAGAGAGGGAGAAATGGGAGGAGGAGCTAGGTATGCACTCCTTGATTTTGATGTTTTTTATATTTTTTTTGTCTTTTTTAATACATTCATGTTCTAATGATGATTATATGTGAATGCAGATGTGGGCCCAGAGCGACCAGCCGGGCTATCCCCTACAGCGCGAAGAGGCCAACACGCAGCCGACCCACAGGCAGGAGGTGTCGTGGGGGAGGAGTTGATACAGAATCTCGAGGGGCTTGCCCAAGGGATTCCTGGTTATGCCAGATTGGCATATGTTCCTTTCGCTTACCAGAGGCATACAGTAGGGGTGCCGACTCGCGTCCACCATCTGTTGAGACGATTGGTGCGAGCGGTGATGTGCTACCATGAGCACCACCGTGCTTAGGCTTCTAGGCTTTATTTTCTGCATATATATTTTTTGAGAGACATGTGTCTCAGATGTATGGAGAAAAGAGACTCTATCCAAACATGCACATTCTATTTTTTGAGCGTCTCAGTGTGCCACACGATTTATATATATACATGGTGTTTTTATTATATCTTATGCTTCCTGTATTATGTTGATTTACATATTGTGCAAATGCCTGTCCAATACATAGTTAGCTAATGCATCGGTTACTGCATTAAGTCTTCTTGGAATGTGATGGTAAGTAATGTAATCAAAATCTCTTTCCAATAACTTAACATGTAAATACAACCTTAAAATGCGATGATCTCTAACGGAATATCGTCCGTTGAGCTGGTGGACTACAAGTTGCGAATCTAAGTTTACAACCAATGAGCGGATTCCAAGGTTAATCGCCTCGGCTAATAATTCAATTACAGCACTATATTCAGCCACATTGTTCATTTTACAACCTAGACACAACCCTTGAATATCTACTAACTCACCATGAGGATTGTAGATCACCCATGTCGCAGATGACAGATTGCGAGTACTGCGGGAAGCACCATCAGCGAAACCAACGTATGGTGATCCAAACCTCTGTTCAAGAAGCAAAAGACACAATAAGCGGCAATCACGCCGACACACTGAGATAAAAACTAAATAAACACGCACACACACAACACACTCTTAAAAGCATATGCATGTACAAAAAGAAAAGAGAGTGCCTGGACTCAGGCATAATATTTCTTAAGATACAGCCCATTGCAGGGCCTGTCCAGGGGATTGCCTTCATAATCTATCAGCTCGTAGGCACCCTTTTCTAAAACTCTTTTCACAATATATGGCGCATGGCACATTGGCTCGAGTTTTCCTGCCCCCAGCTTATCGTTATCTTGATCGTAGAGCAGTACTAGATCTCCCTCGATGAAAGAGCGGGGATTAACAGTGTTATCGAAGTGAGTTTTCACTCGCTTCTTTTGAGCTTCGATAGCTAGGGAGGCTAGACGACGTGTCTCATCCAGTCATTCCAAGTAAAGAAGCCGCTCTTCTACAGGAGTAGTATCGGGGAGTAACTCGACGGCTAATTTGAGTGAAGGAATATCACACTCAATGGGAAGGGTCGCCTCCAGTCCATATACTAACTAAAAAGGGGTGAAACTGGTGGCATCCTTCACGGAGGTCCGTTAGGCCCACAAAGTGGAGAAAAACATCAAATGCCAACTAGACTTGTGCATGCCAACAATTCTTTGAAGCATCGTGACCAAGACCTTGTTCACGGCTTCCACTTGACCGTTTGCCTGAGGATAGTACGAAGTTGAACTATCATGCCTAAGGCCTAGCTGGGTTGTCAACTCAGCCATCATATAATTACGGAAATGTTTTCTGTGATCATTGACAATGGCTTGTGGAACTCTGAACCGCGAAATAACATGGTTAAATAGAAACTGCACCGCGGTATGACCGTCTATCGACAATGTAGGTATCGCCTCGGCCCATTTTGTAAAGTAATCTACAACAACGATGATGTAACCATGCCCCCCGGCTGAGCGAGGGTTACATGTCACATAATCGATGCCCCATTTGGAAAAGGGGCCGACGGTCACAACGGGGTGTAGCGGGGCAGGGGGCGCACACATCTTCCGTTGGTAAATCTGACATTCGTGACAGGAACGGATGGAAAGAATGCAGTCCTTGAAAATGGAAGGCCAGAAGTAGCCATCACGGAGGATTTTCTGTGCGGTGGCATATCCAGACATGTGACCACCACAAGCACCGGAGTGGCACTCATTTAGAACTCTTTCAACTTCTTCGAAGGTTAAGCATTGGCGAAGAACCGAATCAACACCAAGACGGTACAGGATGTCCCCAACGATGCGATATGGTTGGGCTTGGTGACGAATCCGTCGACGAGTGCCTTTCGAGGTCTCGGGACGGAAGGAGGATGTCTGCAAGTAGACAATGATGTCCCCGTACCAAGGATCGAGGGTGCTGATAAGGAAAATAGTTTCATCTGGAATAGACTCCTCTATTTGAGAGGAAGTAGCGGTGGATGGCAAGGAACACAAAAGTTCAGCGAAGATGAGTGATTTCTTGGACTTGGCAGCAGTAAATTCCAAGTCAAACTCTTGGAGGATGACGATCCAATTTGATTATTTCCCCCCCCAGCAATTGTCATGAGAGAATGTAAGTCATGGGGTTACAATCCGAGATCATCGTCGTAGTACGCAACAAATTGTAGTGACGGAATCATTGGACAGCGCAGACAGCAGCAAGGGCCAACTTCTCGACATATGCATATCGAGTCTCCGTATCTAGTAAGTTGCGACTAAGATAATAAATGACATGTTCGATGCCATCATCGTCATCTTGGACCAAAACCATACCGATGGTGGTGTCGGCAGCGGCCAAATATAGTGTATAGTCACGATGATAATTTGGAGGCCGCAACAAAGGGGCGGAGACTAGGAGAGTTTTGAGACGAGCAAAAGACTCCTCAACTATGGCATCCCATCGGAACGGGGTGTCATGCTTAAGTAACCGGGTAAAAGCCTTTGCCACTTCGGCATAGTTTGGGATGAACCGTCTGAGAAAATTATCTTTTCCCTGCAAGCTCTGCAATTGCTGCAAAGTAGCAGGGGGAGGAAGATTCACAATTGCCTCGACTTTAAGGGGATCCAAACGGATGCCCTCTCGGGAGACGATAAACCCGAGAAGTCGACCAGATTCGACGCAGAAGACACATTTATGCGGATTTAATCAGATATTACAGTGTCGACAATGAAGAAAAATCTCACGAAGATGCGATGGGTGGTCCGCGCGCTTAGCTAAATGAGCGGGAAGGTCATCCAGATAAGGCTGTATGATGTGCTTGATATTGTGGAAGGCATAAGACATCGCACACTGAAAGGTAGCACCGACATTCTTAAGACCGAAGGGGAGCTTTTTGTAAGAAAAAGTTCACCACGGACAGATGAAGGCCGTCTTGTGTTGATCAGCAGGGGCGATATTAATCTGGTCGTAACCAGAGAAGCCGTCCATGAAAGAATATATTTCGCTGCCCACACACTCGTCAATGAGTTGGTCAATGAATGGAGTGGGGTAGTTGTCTTTTGGGCAGGCTCGATTAATGTCGCGGTAATCGACATAGACGCGAATGGTATCCTGTTTTTTATCTACAGGGACAATATTTGAGACCCAATCTGTCAGTGGGATAGGATAAATGAATCCAGCTTTAAGAAGTTTTTCAACTTCTACTTTGATAGCTACCGCCTTACGGGGGTGCACGGGATGCAAACGCTGACGAACAGGTTTGGCCCTGGGATAAGTAGGTATCTCGTGCACTACTATGGATGTATCAATACCGGGCATTTCTTGATAGGACCATGCAAAAACATCACGAAATTCGCGGAAAAGCGCGATGTAAATCTGAATCTCCTCAGGAGTGTAGGTGACTCCTATATAAATGTTCTCGACAATCCCTGATTTGACAGAGATGTCGATGGGTTGCATCTGGTGATGTTCCCTAAATTCCCTTTAGACGATGTATGATAAATCTGGATGGGCGTCTGAAGAGGCTGAGAAGGGAGACATGGAGCAAACCGCTCGAGACAAAGCAGTGTTTCCCGGAGGGTAGGGAGAAATGAGGAACGGTGGTGAAGAGGAGACCACGGACGTTCTTCCAGAGACATAGTCTCTATGATAGCCTCATCAGAAGGAAATATTCCCTTTAATGGATCCGAGGAGGTGTATTCTCCGAACCAGAGGGGGAAATTATCTGAGTCAAGAGCCCCACTCGAAGCGGTGGGTTGATCATGAGGGGCCGATGCAGCAACAATTTCGATGTAGTTGAGCTCGGCTGGACTCAACGACATCTCCTCACCCCGAGATTCTATTTGGTCGATGGAGGGGAGGGTCCAAGGATCAGAACGAACCGAGATCATGGAGATCGAGGCGAGGTTGGGAGGTGGGAGGGAGAAAATACCCATAAGGGCGGGTTCTTTGAAGAGCCCGACTCCCACACTCTCAAATGGAATGGAGGTATGCTCAACGAATGGTACATTCCCGTCAGAAGAGGAAGCGAAGAAAGAAAGATGGTCAACGGTGACAATTTTCCCTTGATGAGGGAAACGAATGACACGGAAGAGGGATGAAGCCACCGCACGCATGGTGTACGTCCAACTCCGGCCAAGAAGGAGGTTATATGTGAGATTTGCATCAACAACCTCAACTTCTACTTCCACGGTCTTCCATTCTAAGGTGATTGGTAATCGTTGAAGGATACCATAAGGACGGGATTCTCTCCCATCGAATGCTTCCAAGGTCGTTGGAGACTGACTCAGAGTCGGGGACCCGATCACTTTCCAACACGCAATAGACATAATGCAGGTTGATGCACCTTCATCAATAACTGTACGATGGATCGTTTTAGAATTGATGACGACTTGAATGAGAAAAGCGATCTGATGAGGTAGTCGAGGAACATGGCTCTCGAGGTCGAAAGTGATCAGATCCGAGTCCACAGGGTCGATGCCACTGATGGCCGATAGCAGGGTCTTCCTCTTGTGGGGGTAGCTCTGAAGGACTTCTAAGGTGGACATAGCTGACGGAGCCTGCGCTAAGTCCTCTACAATGCTATAGTGTTGTGCAGCACGAGCATTCAGATTATAAGAAGATCTTCTGAGTACCCCTTTGGGAAGGGGTCAGATTGTCGTCTCAGTACTCGGTCTCTCGATATGGAGGGGACCAGAGCTAGATGAAGGAGCACTTGAGGGAACCTCTGGCTCCTTCCCGGCGGACGACGGATACTCCTTCGCTCGAGTCGTTACATGAATGGGAATAGATCCAGCCATGAAGACTTGGGAACCAAAGGGAGAAGAAGAGGGATCAGCCACCATTTGAGTTTGCTGAGAGGGAAAGGGTTCTTTAAGAACCGCAGGGACCCCAGGAGCACCCTTAAACAAATGACTAACTTCAGACCACCTCGGGCAGTCCTTAGTATAGTGATCCTCCTCACAAATGAGGCAAGGATACTTGGGTTTGCGCTTAGCTCCTTCCTCGACTGGAGGTTTAGAGGATTCCTCTTTAGGTTGCTCGGATTTATTTTTCCCCTTCCCCTTTTCCTTTTTCTTTCCTTTCGAGGCCTTGCCCACCGTGGTGGACTGGACGGCATTGACCTCGGAAGTGTTACCAGAATTTAAACCACCCTGAGAAGTGTTTTCGTTGGATGCACTTGACTTTTGCTTCCCAGGGTTCGACGATGATTTTTTAGAGGCCGGGTTCATAGAGCCAATGACTCCATCGATAGATGGCTTGGGCGGAGCGTTGGATGTACCGGGCCTTGGGGCGTCTGCCAAATACTCATACAAGGTACCAGACTGAGAGTAAACTAAGTCTAGGTACTGAGCACGCGCAATTGCTTGCTCTTCAGTTACACAGGCTCCTATAGCAATGTCCCGTGCAATCTTAGGGACAAAGGAAGTCGTGAACCAGTCAGTGAGGAGTTGATCAGGAATCTAGAACTTGATCAACCTACGATGCCTTCTCCATTCATGTATATGATCGGAGATATGCGTAGCCGTATCCTGCTTAAGAGACGTAAGGAGGTGAGTCCCTGTCTCGTACTGAATGGGTAACTGAAAGTGAGTAAGGAATGCCATGGCCAACGAATTGAAATCTTGAAATGACGCGCAGGTCAATTCAATATGCCATTTAGCGGCAGAACCAGTGAGAGTCCTCTGAAAGAGGCGAAGCCGAATCGAGTCATCGAGCCATGAATTAGACGAACACCATAAGTGATATGTCATCACATGAGCTTGAGGGTCCTCTCCGGCTTTTCCGTCGAATTTGGGACAGTCACTAGGTATCTTAGTTGGAACTGGTGGCCATTGTGGATTATGTAAAATGGGATCATTTGTTAACTTCGACACATCGGGCAGCTCCAACGTCGCTAGAAATGGTAGCTGCGGGTTAAAGGACATTTGTCATGGATACGAGGTAGAGCCAGAATTCCATCCAGTTCCTGATTGCCCCCACTGGCCTTGTCCCGATGGACCAAGTCCAAAAGGGCCTTGTCCAGAAGGATTTTTTCCATAAGGGTTGTTTCCAGAACCGGGTTGCTGATACTGGTTCTGCCCCCCAGTGCCCCATTGGTTACCATACTGGCCAGCAGGTTGTTGATAATTTTGATAAGGGTTACCCTGCGGCTGCTGGTAATTTTGATACGGGGTATATTGATTTTGCCCCTGGGGTTGCTGGTATCCATACTGAGGCTTGGAACCAGGCGGCATTTGATGACTAGATTGGGATTGATACCCACCTGAATACGGGGGTTGGGATTGGTACCACCCGAATAAGGAGGCTAGGATTGATACCCACCTGAATAAGGAGGCTGGGATTGATACCCACCTAAATAAGGAGGCTGGGATTGATACCCACCTGAATAAGGAGGCTGGGATTGATACCCACCTGAATAAGGATGCTGGGATTGATACCCACCTGAATGAGGAGGCCGGGATTGGTACCCAACTGCATGTTGGGCCGTCTGGCCAGAAGGTTGTCCTGGTCAGATCTGAGACGGCCCCGTTCGCCCAGAAGGTCGAGCTTGCTGAGCGAGGGGTTGCCCTTGCGCAACCGAGGATTGTCCTTGGAGACCAGATGGTTGCTAAGTGGTAGGCTGGCCCTGCTGTGCGTAAGGCTGGCCCCCTTGCCCAGAAGGGTTGCCTTGCTGGTTTCCGGGTTGACCTTGCTAACCATACGGTTGTCCCAGGTTGCCATAAGGTTGCCCCGAAGGGTAGCCTTGTTGGGTCCCAGGTTGTCCTTGCTGAGCATTGGGTTATCCCGGGTTTCCAGAAGGTTGCCCAAGATATGTGAAAGATGGACCACTAGAGGCTAAAGGTTGTCCCTGATAGGGTTGTCCTTGCGGGCCTCCTTGTTGACCTAGGTAATTCTGGCCATAATACTGCTACCCATGATTAGGCTGCGAGTAAGGCTGTTGACCCTGGTAGGGTGGTCCTTGAGATGGCTGTCCTTGACCCTGATGGTACTGGCCGCCGCCATATCCGGTGGCACCCCAAGCCACGCTCAATGGAACAGAAGCCTCAACATAAGGTTCTTCAGGCAAGGAAGTATACAAATAATTATTCTCAGGATCATAATAGGGGCCTTGCCCACCTGGGTTCTGGACATTATGCAAGTATTGAGAATATGCCTCCTCTGCCGTCATATGATCGGAAGGAGGAGGGGCACCACTTGCAGGGTGCACAACTCTAGCAGTATGTGTCGATTTACCACTTTGTGCCGGACCTCGAGATGGGCCCGCAGCAGAAGTGACAGCGGAAGATGCTGTAACAACACTAAAAACTGGAGTTGATGACGTGACACAGATGGTTGGATTGGTTGGGACTGTTGTAATAGCAGTATGGTGAACTTGGGAAACAAATGGTCATGTGGTAGGGACGATGTTTTGATCCCACATAGAAGAGGAAGCCGCGGAGTTCATAACATCCCTCAAAGATCTATAGCGCGCCGACACCGTGATACCAAGAGGTGTAACGGTGTAGGGCATAGAGATGATTGGGGATGTAGTCGAAATGGGAGTATCAATACTCGACATAGCGGGCGTCCCACTCGTCACAGGAGATGTATCCTCCATATCAGAAGAAGCCATCAGAGATGCAACACCAACAGGAGTGGTGGGAAAGTCCTCTTCAGAGGGTTCCCAAACAGGGTTCTAAAACAAGTCGTAAAGCTCGTCCTTTGGAGCTCGAGAGTTCAACGGTTGGATGCTCGGAACAATAGGAAGAGCGTCACAAACCGGTGTTTCAGGGGCAACAGAAGATGGAGACCCTTGGTCACTTGGGACAAGAGACGGAGTCGATGGATCTGCCAGGATGATCAAACAAAGGCCCTAAGCAAACTAACGATAAGAGACCCTACTCAAAACTAAACGCAAACAATATCTACCAAGGTAAATGTTATCATGGTTGAATAAATTTTTATGACATTAGGACACAACTTGACCTTTTCATGTTTTAAGAGTCGAGAAAAGGACAAAAGGTGACTCTAGTCGCCTTCGAATGTTTCGAGAGCCCGAAGTGACAAATTCTCTATAGAGCCTTCTCTTTTACAGAGTCCGAAAACGATCAAAAAGTGACTTCTCTGGAGAAACTAGGCAAGGGGTTTACCAGACAATCCGTAAAACTGCTTATACACCTTAGTGATCGTATGAAAACCAAGGACTTTCCGTACTGCAGTCAATCTTCCCGAATGCTGTGTTCGGTGCGTTACGGCTTGTAAGGCGGCAGACACAGCTTCCTATGGATCAAGGATGCAAACCTAGTGGAGTCTCCCCATATATACGTGACGGTACGTGGGAGCCCAAGTCCATACTAGACCATAATCGAACCACACCAGGAGCAATCACCCAACCTTAATGTGAGAATAAAGGTGACTAGGTTTAACGACGCCGGAGCACGTCTCTAGCCTAGACCTCTAGAATGTTTGCGTTATGTTCCAATGCGTTTTTAAGTTGATTCGGTTTATTTTATGGTTGATCTTTAGTTAAGTTTCAATTTTAGGTCCTACCATATGTGATCTTTCACAATTTCCTAGATGCAAGCTACATGCCAAAGAAAGCCATTTTGTTCGATGAATATTAACTACGAGAAGGTTAAGAATTTCAATCAAACAAAATGAACACAATCAATCAAACACCCTAATGCAGCTAATGGCAAATAAACAAAACTTTTTCTTTTCATTAATACAAATAACGAAACGTTCTATTCCATTCACTATTAAACGCAAAAGAGATTATTTGATTTTCCTTTCTATAAGCACAATGCACTAGAATGAATTTTGAAAGATAACAACACTAAGCAAAGAAGCAAATTCACTCAATGAAGACACAATGAAATCCCAAGACACTAAAACAATTCTCCAAATTGAAAGGAAAACAAGGCTTTGTACGAGCTATGTGATCTAAGCTCAACAAGGCCAGACTGAAATCCAAGCAAATGAGAGAAAGGCACTCAGAAATCAATCAAAAACACTTCAACAATCACTGAACAAGTGCGAAAAGCAATCACAAGGTTAACTGGACGATCAAAGAGCCCAAAACTCCCACGGGAGGCTCGACACACACGGCCACTAGATGCCCTAGGGTTGAGGTGTGAAATCGATGGAAAGAGGCAAACACCCGAAGGACAAAGGTTGAGAACCAGTCAAACAGGGCTTCAACACACTCCAGCGACTGAAAAGAGGTGGCAAAATGCAAATCCAAGCTCAGACAGCAAGCAAACAAGTGGAACAAAAAACTAAAAGGCCTGACGCAACTGTCAGGCTGCAACTCGTGCTAAACAGGGATTGGCGCGGGTTGTTAGTTAGCAACAAGGGCCACTAGCGCGACTGTGAAGGCAAAAATTGCGCTAAAAAAGTTTGCCAATTTCAAAAGAAAAATACGCAGCCCAGGGCTTGGGTCACAATCTCTAAGCAAGTCAAGAAGCAAGGGGCAGCAATAAATTCAATTCCAAAAGCTAATCTAAGCAAGCAAACAAAAGAAAACCAAAGAGGCAAGACAAACTCCAAATTGTTTAGTTCGTAAACCAAACCAGAGATCAACTGAAGCAGCTTTGATCTACTTCACTACTGCAAAGCAATAGTGTTTCGAAGGCTATCTGGCTGTGTTTCAGACTCCGTCTAAGTTTACAAATTAAACAACAAGCTAAACTCCCCAGCGGAGTCGCCAAATTGTTGGAGAGGTAAATCCCCTCTACGGATAGAGGCGATCCCTACTAGCCCAGAACGGGTCTAGCAACAATCAAACAATGCTATCACACAAGTTCCTAATTGCAAATAAAGGGTAGGTGGTGAAGACCTACTTGAGATCCAACGCTTCCGTTTGTAGAAGAGACGTCGCCCACGTTCCTTTGCCTTGGCCGGTCACGATCCTCCACTATCCACGTGAATGGATACCTGCACACAAAGAGAACAATACAAACACAAGCGTGAAATCTAATATATGCAATTATACATCAGTCAGGAAGGATATAATTCAACATCAACCATTACAAGTACAACGAGAATGGAACCATAATGATAGTCATCTATTATTAATAATCAACAAAGGAGAATACAACCAGCGTCCTGACGTCAAGTCCTCCTTTGGCTGGGTGCTCAGCTACATAAGTCTTGCAAAAGCTTGAAGGGGTGAAGGACAAGCTCTCTCTCTCTTTAGTGACAAAGTCTCCTTACTTAGGTAAAGCCTTATGGATACAAAGAAGGCTCTTGCAACTCCAATCTCTTGATATCTTCCTTTCAGCACAAGTATTGCCACTAGAGTCAGAACTATTAGAACTAGCTTGCTCAAGCCATGGAGACAATATTTTATAGAGGAAAGGGAAGAGATAAGGTCAATCCCAACAATAATGGATTTGGCTTCATCACTTGGAAACTTCCATGGAATGGTGGCAAACTACTTTCCATCTAAGGAGATTCGAAGCCAAACCATCTTCACTTAACTTGGAGTCAGTTTGGTGAATGAGTTGGACAGAACCTTCGGAGGTTTGATTAGTTCAAAACTTTGCCCAAAATGGTTGGCGCGATTGCGACTCTGGGACAGAGCGCTAATGGCGCGCCCTTTCAATAGGATTTTCCCTATTGGCGCGGGCATAACACAGGGCACCAACGCTAATGCAAAAAGGGCTGTTTTTAAGGGAAATGAGCAGGATATGTCTTAAGGGCATATGAAGCTCATGTTTAGAGGTGAATAATGCAAGTGGTTTCAAGTCTTGTCACTTCTCACAAGTCCTGGAATGCGTCCTCCAAGATGCGGGAGAGGGGTAACAGGGATGGTGAGAAACGGTGACAAATTACTGTGTAACAGTTCAGAATGCCGTTTTTGGTATATCTTCCAACCTGATTCTGATTTGATAATAGCCTGAACTTAAGTCCAATTTTGAGAAGTATTTTGCACCATGTAGTTCATCCAACATTTCGTTGATAAAGGGGATTGGGATTTTGTTTTTAATCTTTATTTTGTTTAATCCTCTATAGTCAATGCATAGCCTAAATGAACCATCCTTCTTCCTTACCAATACCACTAGAGCAACATACAAACTTTTACTTTTCGAGATAACCCCACACTTTAAAAGTTCTTGGATTAATCTCTTAAGTTTCGTCTTTTGGTGATGTGGATATCGATATGACTTGATGTTGACAGGGTCTAACCCTGCTTTGAATTCTATTGAATGCTCAATTTCCCTATTAGGAGGCATTTTCATAGGCAGGTCTTGAAATACCTTTTCAAGCTTCTGAATTAGATCTTGTACCTTTGGTGACTCTTCGCTGATCATGTTTGCAGATAACATTTCTAATTGGTGACATTGTACTACACAAGCTAGTGCTCCTTTTCAAATCATCTTCATCATCTGAGATGATGATACGATTTTATTCTCTGGTGCTTGGAATCCATATAACTTGTACCTCTGCTCTTCCCAGTTAAATCTTATGAACTGTACTTGATGGTTGGCATCATAAGTGCCTAGAGTTCATAGCCATTGGATCCCTAAGACCACATCTACTCCTCCTAATGGTACAATGAAGAATGAGGATTCTAAATTAAAGTCTTGTATCTACAATTTAACCTGCATTTCCCTACCTTTTCAATCTTCTTATTGTCAGCTACCATCACCTTCATGTTCGGTAAGGGAAATAAGAAAATGTTGAGTCTCTTTGCCATGGTTGCATCTAAAAAATTGTGGGTGCTACCAGAGTCGATGAGAACCACTACGTTGTTCTTCTTTATATGTCCTTTCAATTTTAGAGTTTGAGGTTGTGATATACCTGTCATAGCTAATAGTGACACTTGCGGAATACTTCCGTCATCTAATTCTGGGGCATCTTCTATTTTTTCTATGTTGGAATCATCACTGTTTGAATCATTAGTTGCTTCATAGTTATATAGGTTCTTTGATTCTTTTCTTTTAGCACACCTATGTTTAGGGTCCCACTTCTCGCCACAACGTTTTCATTTGCCTTCTTTTATGCTTTGTATTTCCACGTTAGATTTTTCGCCTTCACGACGATGTGCTGGAACATATCTTGTATTATTATTATCCACAGATTGGGGCATTCTTTGTCTTGAATATACTTTTTCCGATTTTGACCACAGTATCTGTTCAAATTTATTTTTAGCAGTTTTTGCTTTTCATCTTGCTACTTCTATTGACGTAATGTCATGAAGCTCAAGTTGTACTTGTAGATGAGTTTTAAGTCCGGAGATGTATGATTGAATTAGACGAGATTCTGATAACACAGGTACTCATGTTGCTAAGGTCTCCCATTCTTGAGTGTACTCATCCACACTTCCTTTTTGTCGTAATCTGATGAGTGTTGAAGAGAACTCTTCTTCCTTTACACCTTGGAATATTTTAAAGAATGCATCCTTAAATTTTCTCCCACTGATGGCGATTATCGTCTTCTTCCACCACATATACCAATTATATGCTTCTCCTTCCATTTTCATGGAAGCGTGCCTAATATTTTTGTCATCACTGTCGATGTCGTAAATCTCGAAGTATTATTCTGCTTTATTCAACCACACAACGCTACATTGTTTGCTCCCATCGAATTTGGGTAGCTCGATTTTTGCCTTTCGCTGATATGTTGCTAATGGTGGAGCAAAAAGAGGTTGTTGGTTGGTGAATGTATCCCAAAGTTGCTTATTTGAAAAAGTCGTGTTATTATTTCCTTGATGGTGTGTGGATGATTTTTTTGGAGTTTCCTCTTTTTCATGAGAATCTACTGAATTTGTTGAATCTGATGAATTGTGCAGTTGATTACCTCCATCATCTTGGAGGAAGCAGGAAAAAAATATTTCCGTAATATTTTCTTCGATTATATTATACAAAATAATAGTAACTATTTCCATAATATTTTCGGTTATATTATATAAAATAATTCAAAAACCAAATTTCTTAATATTATACAGAATAATAATAACTATTTCCATAATATTTTTGATTATATTATATAGAATAATTCAAAAACCAAATTTCTTAATCTCTATTTTCTATCATATTATACAGAATAATAATAACTATTTCCATAATATTCTTCTATTATATTATATAAAATAATACCAGCATCTTAAGAATTCACGAACCAAATCTCTTAACCTCTATCTCTCAATTACATTATACAGAATAATAATAACTATATTTAATAATATTATTATAACTATTATATATAATAATAATAAATGGTTATTATTATATTATTTTTCATTTTACACATATAAATTGATAAATATTTTATATAGAAATATACATGTTTGAATTTATATCACAACAAAAACTTAGAAATCATTAAATTAATCTTCATCTATCACTCACATTAACATACTTATAAATCAAATTTATCCAAATAAAAAATGAATTTACAAAAAGCTAAGATAATTTCTTTCATTAGCCTTATTCATACAGATAGGCAAACTTGCACAGAGACATCCCTTCTTGATGTAATGAGGCTCATTCTGCCCCCACAAAGTTGTGTTTCAGAACGTTATCCAACAAAAGTTGTCAACACCAATGTTCAGATTTTTTCTTTGAGGGAGAGTTTAAGATCGATCTAAGTCATATGTTTTCCTTTGTTTCATTTCAGGTATAGACCGGGCTATGGTTCTCGATGAAGTTCATCAATGGCAGGCTTTCAGAACATAGTAACTAAATTAGTATGTCTGATCCAGTTACGAAGATTAGGCTTCTGTTCTAGAAACTACACAGAAATACTGTAAATGGAGTGCATTAATAAGTTAACAGCTTAATTGCAGTAAGGGCGAGTATCGAAAGTTTTTAATCTACAAGGTATACTATAATTATATAAAATATACAAAAGTTAGTTACATTGTGGCCATGAAATTTCTGTAAAGGGAACCTTAAATTCTGATCAGAAGTAAGTTTTTCGAAATAATATCAGTGTATGATAGGAGTTTTAAATGGAGAAATATACCACAAATTTGTCGAGAATAAATTTGGCCTCTTGTTTTCTCTCTCTTGCTTGGTGGATGTCATAGTTTTAAGCTGCCATGCATCGTGACTGCGTAATTAAAATTTCAAGGCTTGCTTTATACAAAAGTTCAATATAAATTGTTTGGTTTTTAATGAAGAAATTAAACAAATTCTGAGTGCTGCAGGATTAAAATTTCCAGGCTTGCTTTATACAAAATATCAACATAAATTTGTTTGGATTTTAATGAAAAAATTAAACAAATTCTGGATGGTTAGACCAAAATGGTTCGTGGAAACTGGACCATCTACTTGATAGGTTCACATGGGAAACTTTGGAAGTACCATTTTCTAATGTAAATATTCAAGTTCTTGTTAGCCTGAAAATATGTCAAAACTTACCGTTATGTTTTTTTGATTTGTATAAAAATCACAGAAGTTAGCTCAACAATGTACTATTCACCATTCATCAATCCAAAACCCCATAAATTTTGAGCTGTAAATTGTGCAGGTTGAATCAAACTTGGATCCATGATAATGATTGACCATATCAAATTAATCCACATGTGCTTTAAATTAAATTGTGATTGAGTGTTTTTTATTTTGTAATTTTTGTTGTTGTTTAGAATAACAAATTTTTAGGTTATTTACCATTCCTTTTATAATATTAGAGATAGTCATTAAAATATAGATTTAGTAATATTATGAATGTGAGAAATTGTATATATTGAAATTGGAAATTTTGTAATGAGCTAGAATGAGTTATTAGTGTAAGTCATTGTATAAGCTTGATTTGTCCTATTAAGTTAAAAAGAGTATAAAATGAAAATTCAAGTTAAAAAGAGTGTAAAATGAAAGTGGATGCTTTATAAAAGGTGAGATGGGATGCCTCTTATAAGTTGTTGATTCTTTGTATATGTCATATGGAAGAATATTTGTAATGACATGTTTTATTTTTTTTCCTTAAAGCTATATTATGTGAATGTAGTTAATTTATTTTTGTTGATTTAATACATATGCATTTTATTTATAGATATATTAATTTTAAGTTCTATACAAGCATGCCTGACTCATGATGAATTAAATTTGTTGATTGGGTGGTCGTTGATATTGCAAACATTATTAGATTAACATGCATATTTTTTTCAAAAAGAAAAAAGGGAATGGAGGGTTTTTCAAATAAAATTTCTTAGATAGATTGTTGGATTTGGCGAAGATGCATATTTTTCTTTCTCACACGAGGAAGAGTTTAAAACTTGTGAAACATATAAATAAGTTCTTGACTAGGGAAGAAAGTTACTCATAATACCCAAGAAATGGATTTTTTTTCACAAATGTTGCATGAGGAAGTTAGAGATAGTCATCAAGATGTTATGACATGAAGTGTTTGAAATAACAATACCATTTAGCATGATCACAAACTAATGATGGTTTCCAATATGAAAAAACAACATTATATTGATTTGGAGGGATTATTCAAGATACATTCACAAATGATTTGAATATAGTGATGAAATGTAGAGAATCAAATTAGCTTCTCACATATATTAATTTAATCTATAGAAGTTATATACGACTCATTGAAATTCAAGTTTTTATAACATTGATATGTTAGTTTTTCTACAATATAATGTATATGTTCACATTAATGATTGAGTACTTAAGTGATGGAATTTCTTTAACCTAATTCCTACAATTGTAAAGAAAAATGTTCTTGTATGCTACTATGTTATATATGACTATGTGAAATTCAAGTTTTTATAACATTGATATGTTAGTTTTTTTACAATATAATGCATATATTCACATTAGTGTAATGATTGAGTACTTAAGTGGGTTTTCTTTAAACTAATTCCTACAATTGTAAAGAACAATATGTTCTTGTGTGCCACTATTTTTGAAAAATTTTAATGCCAATTTCAGTTTTTTTAACTAGGAAAGTCTACAAAATATTGGTAAAATTGTTGAAAAATCAAACTACTATTGGTAACAACCATAAAACCAAGGTTTTAACGCATTTTCATTACAACTAAAATTTTTGGGTGCTTAGAGGTTTAGTGAAGGTTTTTTGTTTTTGTTTTTTTTTTCTTCACATATATCAATAATGCACATGAGTGCACTAATGATTTATACACACTAAGGCATACACATTATGGTTTATTAGTCTTTGCGAAGGCACTACTCTAGCAATCGATTTGCCTTTCACTATCCATTAAATGAACTTTGACCAATATAATCTTTAATTTTTAACTTTATAAAAAATACATGTATTTTTTAACATTATTAAAAAAACCAATTTGTAATCGTCTTATTGACCATTTCACATTTTGAAGGTCATATTTCCACCTTCACAACATGTGCAATGGAGCATAATGAAATATCATTCTTTCAACCAAATTTTATGCCATTGCCGAGATTTGTGCAACTGCATTTTCCCTTTCGTTAATGTAATTGTATATAAATATATATATATAATATATATATATATATATTAATATATATATATATATCTATATATATAGTAATTCACAATTTTGCACAATATTGTGCAGGCTATAGTCTTGAAGAAACATTCTGCTCCACTTTCCCTAACCACCTTAATACATTTTTTAGAGACAATACAAACGATAGTTTTGGGGCTAGCTATCACGCGTGATAATTTCAAATGGACATTAAGATGGGATATCAACCTTCTATCTGCAGTCTACACTATAAGTTTGGTTTTTCATTTTCTTTGGATGAGGGAAATTTATATGTTACATAATATTTTGAATTGAAGATTGGGAGATTGGGTGGATATGAAGGTAGTTAACAAATTGTGTACAATGTTAACACATGATCTTGGGCACAGGGAGTGTTTGGTTCAATAATTGCACTAAGGCAATATCATTCTCGTAAAAGAATCCGTGTTTATGACGACATTCACTCTTTTGATGATAATAATCAAGACAA
Source organism: Pinus taeda (assembly GCA_000404065.3). Classification (NCBI taxonomy): domain Eukaryota; kingdom Viridiplantae; phylum Streptophyta; class Pinopsida; order Pinales; family Pinaceae; genus Pinus; species Pinus taeda. Next base: position 35,786 of record APFE031567220.1, on the reverse strand, counting down.
TTATGGGAGCTATTATTCTCTTTGAGCACATTTATTTGGGTAGGTACATTCGTTCCTTTCTAGCTTATCGAATTAATGAATCAATTCGAGGTTGTTCATTTTCGTAAATAGAACAATTTAAGCTGCTAAACGGACTAGACTTATCCGTTGAATACAATGTACTGGGAGGAATTGTGATTCTAATAGGGATATACACTTTTATGTGGGTAAAGGCCAAGGACAACAAGGTCTCAATCGATACAAATAACTCACAAGTGATTTTCAATTCTCAAGAAACTCTCCCTAAAAAAGAAAATGAGGTAGAAAACATAAAAATTGCGTCCAACCAGCTCCTGCGTTAGGCGCCTCAACCTCACTGAGTAAAATGAAATGGCAATTGGGAAAAGTGCGACACGATTATATCTATATATTAGAAGTGTCAAATGTTTCCATATAAGATATGTATATTGCAAGACTATGAGGTTTCCACCATATAACATAACAACAAAAGTATCTTTCAGTGATTTGACTTTGTCTTCATGTGAAGAATTTGGAGCATTTTCAATTAGTTGTAATAATGATTACTTTTGTATTTTGAAGAATTTCGAAAAAATGATTACTTTTATATGTGAAGAATTTTGAAATAATGATTACTTTTGTATGTGAATTTTTTTTGAGCATTTTTAGTTAGTCATAATTATGATTACAAAAGTAGTGAAAATATGGAAATGGGTAAAGGGGACTGTGTAATGTGAGTTGTTATGAAAAAATGGAAGCTATTAGGTGAGGGAATAATTATTAACATAAATATATATGAAATTGTTGAAAAGATAATTAAATTAACTAATGCTATTTAATTAGTTATAAATAATTTATAATTAAATGTTTTGAGTTTAACTATTTAAGAATTTGAGATTATTAGAAATATAATTGAATCAGTAATAAGTATTATTAGTCCCTACCAAGGCTTGACTCTAGCAATTGATTTGCCTTTGACTACCCATTAGATGAGCCTTGACTAATATATTCTCAAATGTTTAACTTTATAAAATATATATATGTATTTTTTAACATTATTAAAAAAACCAATTTGTAATCGTCTTATTGGTTCATATTTTGAAGGTCTTATTTCCACCTTCACGATACGTGCAATGGAGTATAATGAAATAATAATTCTTTTAGCCGAATTCTATGCCATTGTCGAGATTTGTGCAACTACATTTTACCTTTTGTTAATGTAACTTTTTTCAGTTCTTTGTGAGTAACTCCTCGCAAAACAATACTGCTTTAGCTAGCATGTTTTTGGAATTGATTATCCTAGAGATTGGAGGTTTAGGTTTAGATTAAAATATTTGAAACATGAAAGAAGTGAGGAATGTGAAATGCACATCATGAGTTTTACAGAATGATCCAAAATGGATCCAAAAAACCCTCTAAGTCTTTAAAAATAAAAAACTATCGCAAAAGGATGAACCTTTAAAAATGGCAGAAAACACTATCGGGAGAGAAAAACATGAAGAAAAAGAGAAAACAGAGCCTATCGGAGGTCAAAAGAATAATGCCCAAGAGCCGTTGGATCTGGTCGATCAACGGTCTAGATTTGATCGGCATATCGCAATCGATGGTGGCAGGCGGAGTTAATTGGGTGCGGCCTTATGGAAATCGTGATGGCGGTTAAGCGCGATTAGACGAGGATCGTCGATCAAGCGCGCAAATTCGACGGTCCAGATCTATCCATGCTGTATCGCATCAATTATATGCATGTACAAAGGGACTTAACCACGACCCGAGGGATTAGCGATATGTGATTGCGATATCGCAATATTGCATCGCAACTATATAAAGGGGTGATGCCAAGAGGCCAACGATCATGTGATGCGCCGATAGCCGATAAGGCCGATCGGCGCAATCGGCGATCGGAAGCCAAAAGGGATATGCGATAGCGATATATAGTCGGACCCGAAAGGGTTATGAATGCAATCTTATAACATTTCTAGTCCGATATGGAGCATTTTTGCGGGTTTTCTGTGTATTTGGGATTTTTCATAATAAACCCAAATATAAAGGAAATCACGACCAAGCGACTTGCGATAACGATACGAAGGCGGACCCGATGGAGTTTAGGGCGGTTTCCATAACATTTCAAGTCCAATAAAAGGCATTTTACAGTGTTTTACGTGTATTTCTCTGTGTAAACAGAGAACGACTATTTTGGGATTTCTAATGCACCGATGGTCCCTTCCGTTACAAAATAGGCGGCCACCATCCCTGAATACATTTAGCAAATGATTGTTTAATGCTTAGAGGGGATTTGAGCGGACAGAGGACGGAAGCCAAAAAGACTGAAGGGGAAAACAAATAGACCAATTCCGATTGGCTTAAAAGCCACTGAATGACAGAGACAGGGCAGGCAATGTTGGGATAGAGAGAAAGCAGAGACAGAGAGCGAGAGGGAGAGTCTGTGTACTCAAAAAGTCTTGGGGGATCCAATTAAGGCCTTGTTGTTTTATTCCTGTTGTGTTGAGACTCAATTTGAGCTCACATTTGTAAAAACTCTGCTCTTGAAGACATAATAGAGAGGCCACTATTGAAAGTTGGACCATGAGACGTAGCCTAAGAGTTTTGGGTGAACTCCTTGATTATTTACTGTGTTTTGTGTGTTTGTCTATTATGTTTCTTTAACTGATTCATTGTCTAGATTATTCGCAATCTTTTCAATCCGTTGCACTAAGTAATATAGGCAAATCCTGCACAAGAGTCTGTAATACCTTAATATTATTCTAAGATCTCATTTACAGATCAAGTGGTATCAGAGCTTTAGGTTGCTAAGGTTAGACAAGCTTGTGTTGGATTCTTGAATGCTAACTAGGTCAAAGCTCAAACTAGGAGAAGGAGAACTTGTTGAGGCTAATCCAGAGATTGGAAGAGTCTACTCTCAGAGGAGAATGGCCGGAGAAGTCCCATTGGAATCAAAATCTCAGTTCATGGACAGTTTCATGGCCATGCGAGCCATGGTGGAAGAGATGTATCGAGAATTCAAGAAGGGTCGAGGTGAAAGCACTTCAACACCCAAACAAGACAAAGGAGCAGAGGAACCTTCTCTAGATGCCCATCCAGAGGGCAAAGGGAAAGGGGAAAATCCTCCTCCCTCATCTCGTCCACCATCACCTCCATCATCCTCATCTCTTAGCCCTAAAAAGAAAAAGAAAAAAACATCTTTGATTATATTAGATGTAAAGTTTGATTTTCCAATTTATGATGGAGAATGAAATGCAGAAAAGCTAGATAACTGGATTAGACAGATTGATGTATATTGTAGGGTGCAGAACATTGATTCAGAGAGGAGAATGTTTTAGCTGGCTAGCCTTCACCTTGGAGGAACTGCACTAGTGTGGTGGGAAGGCAAGACACAAGTTGATCTGAAGAGACATGGTAAAATCCTTTCTACCTGGATTGAATTTGTTTCTGCCATAAAAAAAATTCTATCCTCTAGCTTATATGCAGCAAGCAATGATGAGTTGGCAAACTCTTTGCCAATTAAAGGGCCAAAGTGTACAAAGTTATACCCAGGAATTTAGAAAAAGAGCTTTAACTCTAGGCATATCTCTAGACTCACCTGAAACTTTGCTGAAGTATATAGGTGGTCTGCATAACTATTTGAAGCACACCATTCTCATGTTTAATCCCACTAGCCTAGATGATTTATCAGTTCAGTCTACATATCTAGAAGCTAGAGGCAAGAATGTGAACCCAGAGATTGGGGGATCATCAAAACCCTATGCAAGAAAGAACAAGGAAAAGAAGAAGCTGAAATGGAAGGAGAGGAAGACAAAAACTGTAAAGAAGGACAAACCTTCATGCACTCACTGCAAGAAGGACAGACACGATGATGAACACTGCTGGTCTTTGAATCCGGAGCTGAAACCTAAGAAGTTCGGTGGTAAGAAGAAGAAGACTGCTGCTGCTATTCAGAAACACTTGGGGTCAGACTTAGGTGATGAAACAACAATCACAGCCACAGGTATAAAAGGTAAAAATTCTAAAGCATCTACAAGTAATTCTGCACAATTTATTGATAATGAAGATAATGAGAGGAAAGGACATGAGCTTTTTCATATTAGAGTTATTTCCAAGCACCAAAAGATTGATACTTTATTTGATAGTGGATCACAAGTAAACTTGATTTCTGAAGCAATTGTAAAGAAGTTGGGATTACTAACCACATCTCACAAGAAGCCATATCCATTAGGTTGGGTATGTGATGAAGCAAAGCTACAAGTGACAAGACAATGTAAACTTAGGTTTGCTATTGGGTCAACATTTGTAGATGAGGTTGAGTTGGATATAGTTCCCTTGGATATATGTGGTATTGTTTTAGGAAGTCCTTACTCGTATGATAGAAAAGCCATTTTCTATAGAGCTAAAAATAAGTATCAACTCACTAAAGATGGAATAGAATATATTGTAAGAGCTCATAAACTCAAAAATTACTATTCTCTCATAAACTCAGGGCAGATGAAAAGAATTGTAAATTCATGCAAGCAATTTTTACTAATGGTTGTAAAGGAAAAGAACCCTGATAAAACAAATGTATTTGAAGGCTGTGATGCTAAACAAAAAGCTGATTTAGTTAAAGTTGTTTCAGAATATGATATCCTATTTCAAGAACCTAAAGGTCTGCCACGCAAAAGGGAAATAGTACATGATATTTATTTGCAGCAAGATGCTCCATTGCCTAACATCAGAATTTACAGGTTATCCACTTTACAGAATGCAGAGATCAAGAAGCAGGTACAGGAGTTTCTCGATAAAGGGTTCAGAAGACCAAGCACATCACCATGTGGATCTCCAATCGTACTAGTGAGAAAGAAAGATGGTTCGTGGAGGATGTGCATTGATTACAGAGCACTGAATAAAATAACGATCAAGAATCGTTATCCTCTTCCTCGGATTGATGATCTATTAGATCAAGTGAAAGAAGCAGTTTACTTTTCCAAGTTGGACTTGCATAGTGGCTATCATAAGGTCAGAGTTGTAGAACAAGATGCATAGAAGACTGCTTTCAAAACAAAGCAAGGGTTGTATGAATGGTTGGTTATGCCTTTTGGCTTAACTAATGCTCCTGCCACTTTCATGAGAGTTATGAATGATGTACTCCGACCTTTTATTGATGATTTTGTAATTGTATATTTAGATGACATTCTTGTTTTCAGTACAACATGGGAAGAACATTTGAAGCATGTAAAGGAGACTTTAGATGTTTTGAAAAGAGAAAATCTCTATGTGAAGTTATCAAAATGTGAATTTGACAAAACATCTTTAAATTATTTGGGTCATATTGTTGGGGGTGGTGAATTGAAGATAGATCCCTCTAAGGTTGAAGTCATTGTGAACTGGCCTAAACCCAAATCTGCTACAGAACTTCTCTTATATCAGGTCATTTTGGTGTAAGTAAAATAGTTGCACAGCTGCAAAGGTTCTATTATTGGCCAAGAATGCATGAAACAATTTCTAGATATATTAAAGGGTGTACCATGTGTGCTAAAAGCAAGCCCAACAATAGAAAAATAGGCTTGTACACTCCACTTCCAATTCCTTCTCGTGAAAGTGTTTCCATGGACTTTGTTGGGGGATTGCCAAAATCTAGAAAAGGTCATGATTATTTATATGTTATTGTGGACAAGTTCAACAAAATGTGCATTTCAATACCTTGTAACAAGCAGATTACAGATGAACAAACAACGAAGTTTATCTTTCAGCATGTATGGGTTCATTTTGGGTTACCCACTTCCATTGTATCTGATCGAGATTACCGATTTGTTGGGAAGTTTCGGTCAAGTCTGTGGGAATTGATGGACACCAGATTGAAGCACAGTACAACATTTCATCCACAAACAGATGGCCAAACAGAGGTGGTCAACGGGACAGTGATCCAGTTGCTCAGGGGATATTTTAGCAAGCATCTCAAGCTTTGGGATGAACATTTGTGTTATGTGCAACATGCTTACAACCGTGCCAAGTACTCTTCTACTAAGAGATCTCCTTTTGAGACTTGTTTTGGTTTTACACCAAAGTCTCCCTTGTATTTTGTCTTTAGTAAAGACATAGCAGTTGATGGACATAGTGAGTGGACAAAGCAACCAAGTTCATTGAAAAAATCTAAGAAATTTACAAGGCAGTGCAGGAACAACTGGAAAGAAGCCAGGCCAAGTACAAGGCAAGGCATGACAAGCATCAAATTGAGCATAGCTTCCAAGTTAGTGATCAAGTCTGGCTGTACATCAACAAAGAAAAAATGCAAGGTGAAGGTAAGAAGCTGAAGCCAATAAGGTATGGGCCTTTCAAGATATTTGAGAAAATTGGTGAAAACGCTTTTCGCCTTGATTTGCCAGCTTACCTACAAATCTATTCAGTCGTTAATGCAGAAAACTTGAGACTGTTTGAATCTTCATTGATTGAAGATCCCAAAGAGCAAAGTTAGTTGCCTTCTATTGATGATCTGTTGCCTGAATATCTCAATGAGTTGTAGGAAGACACAGTTCTGGACAGAAAGGTCAGAACTACGCACAGAGGGGATGTTGAGTACCTCAGAATCAGACTCAAAGGTTCAAAACCAAGCAGTGCATGATGGATAGAGATTGGACAAGTGAGGAAGCTGTATCCTCACTTGATCGATGCTTAAAAACCAAATTTTGGTGGTCCAAAAGCTTTTCAGTGGGAAGGCGTGATCCAAAATGGATCCAAAAACCCTCTAAGTCTTTAAAAATAAAAAACTATCACAAAAGGATGAACCTTTAAAAATGGCAGAAAACACTATCGGGAGAGAAAAACATGAAGAAAAAGAGAAAACAGAGCCTATCGGAGGTCAAAAGAACGATGCACAGGAGTCGTCGAATCTGGCTGATCAACTGTCCAGATCTGATCGACATATTGCAATTGACGATGGCAGGCGGAGTTAATCGGGCACGGCCTTATGGAAATAACGATGGCGATCAAGCGCGATTAGACAAGGACTGTCGATCAAGCACGTAGATCTAACGGTCCAAATCTATCTGCGCAATATCATGTCGCTTATATGCATGTACAAAGGGACTTAACCACGGCTCGAGGGATTAGCGATATGCGATTGCAATATCGCAATATCACATCGCAACTATATAAAGGGGTGATGCCAAGAGGCCAACGACCATGCGATGTGCCGATAGTCGATAAGGCCGATCGGCGCAATCGATGATCGGAAGCCAAAAGGGATATGCGATAACGATATATAGCCGGACCCGAAAGGGTTATGAATGCGATATTATAACATTTCAAGTCCGATATGGAGCATTTTTGCGGGTTTTCTGTGTATTTGGGATTTTTCATAATAAACCCAAATATAAAGGAAACCACGACCAAGTGACTTGCGATAGCGATACGAAGGCAGACCCGGTGGAGTTTAGGGCAGATTCCATAACATTTCAAGTTCGATAAAAGGCATTTTACAACATTTTACGTGTATTTCTATGTGTAAACAGAAAACAACTATTTTTGGATTTCTAATGTGCCGATGGTCCCTTCTGTTACAAAACAGGTGGCCACCATCCCTGAAGACGTTTAACCAATGATTGTTTAATGCTCAGAGGGGATTTCAACGGACAGAGGCCAGAAGCTAGAAAGCCCGAAGGGGAAAACGGACAGACCAACGCTGATTGGCTTAAAAGCCACTTAATGACAGAGTTAGGGCAGGCAGTGCTGGGACAGAGAGAAAACAGAGACAGATAGCAAGAGGGAGAGTCTGTGTACTCAAAAAGACTTGGGGGATCCAAGTAAAGCCCTGTTGTTTTATTCCTGTTGTCTTGAGACTCAATTTGAGCTCACATTTGTAAAAACTCTGCTCTTGAAGACATAATAGAGAGGCCACCACTGAAAGCTGGACCAGGAGACGTAGCCTAAGAGTTTTGGGTGAACTCCTTGATTATTTGCTGTGTTTTGTGTGTTTGTCTATTATGTTTCTTTAATTGCTTCATTGTCTATATTATTCGCAATCTTTTCGATCCGTTGCACTAAGTAATATAGGCAAATCCTGCACAATAGTTTGTAATACCTTAATATTAGTCTAAGATCTCATTTACAGATCACAAAAGAAATGGGAAACCATCTCTACGAGCAAGGATTATTAAGCGCTATCTTAAACAAAGAAAGCAATTGAAGTTATTTTTCTTGTTTTCAAAATTACGAGCCATGGTACCTAAGATATGAATATGGAGTATTACAATATTTTGGTTTCCATTGTTGTTTTGATTCTCATTTAAAGTTTTTTGTTGTTGCTGAAGGTAAAAAATACTATAATATTATCTATCGCTCAATAAGGTTACGCCTAAACATAATCACAACCAGAGACTCACCAGGAAATTTGATCAGTTTTAGTTGCTCTAATGTAAGAATGAATAGTTTACCGAATGTTCGTGTGAGTACACTCACATGTTCCAACATACTATTGATTCAAATAATAAATTGGAAGGAATTGGGTCTCCAAATGTGTTTGACTAAGTTTAGCGGTCTCCAAATGTGTAATTGTTATCTAAAATCGCCCGTCTTCACCATCATCTTGATTTTATTAATCCCATATACTCAAGAATCTACAAAATGTAGGTAATAATTTATAAAGAGGAAAATAATTATTTGTAAAACATGTGTATATTTTTAATGAATATTTTGTTTAATTAATAAAAAGATACAAACTCTTTCATCATTTGATGGATCTAAGTCAAAATGATCTACATGTAATATAATAGAAACTACATATCATAGAAGCATAGACAACATAGTAGCATAGTTGATGATGTAGTTTTTAATTCACAAGAAACATAATTGATTTTTTAGTTTTAAATTTGCAAGAAATATTAATTGAAATTTAAGAAACAAATATGTAACAAATAAACCTTTAGAGTAATCATTTTTGCATAATGCCCGTCATCTATGGATTTAGGTGCAAATATTTGGATTTTTGCTTCATTAGGCTATCATAGTAATTTTATGGGCAATTCTTACATCACTCATGGTTCAGGTTCATTTTTTTTTCAACTGTGGTTCATGGTCACTGAGTGGCCGCCACATCCACAGGAAATAATCTGGACATATCCACCCAAAGGGATCTACCCATCGACCTAATATGTCAGGCCTAACCCCAAGGCCGTTGAAGAGATTTCACCCTGTTGCCTCCCAATTGGCAATGTACTTAGCAATGGGAACTCGACCAACTGAGCTATCCCTTAGGGATTCAATTTAGGTTCATTTAGTTGTGTGTAAATCAACAACAAAAAAGCTTTAAGATAAGGTCATAAAGATTCAATTCATGTAACTTCATACATGAATTGAATTAAATGCTTTTGTAATCACTTGCTTGAGGCTAACAATTAAGTAATATCTTTTTACAAAATTTGTGTGGTAGGGACCACGCTGCCATGCAACACTTGTTTAATTTTGAAACTCTAATGCATATTTTAGATATTGAAAGCCTTGGGATGTTTCCAATGATAATACACAATGCCATATTTGATATGCTTGTGCAATGATTGACATAAACAAATGTGTATTATATATTTTTGAAGTCTAAGTGCATATTTTATATAATGACAACACCAATGCATATTACATATGAAATAACATTAATGTGTGTTATTACAAGATTAGTAATGGTATCATTAAAGTGAAAGGTTCTTTTGTTGTATTTAGAAACATCAATGCTTTTACAAGTATATGTAGTAATGCATGATACACACGAATTTAGCAATTGACAACCATAATATATATTTTATTAATAATGAATAGATGATGTTTACATTTTGTGGGAGGCCCTAACTATATACTTCCTTGGGTGCCTCTTGGTGAATGGGCATGATCTTTGATCATGCCCTTTGCCTAATAACTTATAAACTAACTAATTTTTTATATAACATTGCCTTCCTCTCAAAACAATGCTTTGTCCTCAACGCATATGTAACGATGAATGTTGCTGATGAAACGCTTCAATCTCCCAAGAAGCTTCTTCTTTTGGTAAGTACTTCCACTTGATCAAGTATTGGTTGATTACATGAGATTGAAGCTTCCTTTCTCTGGTAGATAAGATACCTTCTGGTTCTAAAATGACCCTTCCTTCATCATCTAGGTGTTAGAAAATTATATATTACGGAGCAATGGAACACATAAAATATTGCAGAAATATAAACACAGAAAACGCACAAAACAAGAGAGACACATATATACGTGGTTCACCCAGTTTGGGCTACGTCCACCCCGAACAGCCAGTCCTTCCTTTCTATTATCCAGCAAAATGAAGAGACACAACCTACAGCAAATCCGCTGTAATATCCTCTGTCTTCTCTCACAGTCTCACCTCTCTGTTTCTCGCTCACACAGAATACACACCTGTCACAGCCTCAAATAAAATTACCCTCATACAAAGAGAGGGGTTTGCCTTCTAGGGCAAAAAACCCTAAACTAAACATAAGTTCTACCGTCAGATCATCCGCCTAATGAACGGCACAGATTGACTAGAAATTACTATACTTTTACAAGGCAATTTTACAGCTGTTTTTAGGCTTCGGGGCGCTGCCCGAAAACCCCACCAGGGGGGGGCTCCCAAAGGTCGCAGTCGCCCCCCGGGACCCCCCCTGCAGCGAATAATTTTACGGGCGGCGTTGCCGCCCCCATTTTGAACTGGGGTCCAATGTGGCGGTACTTTTGAATATAGAAGATAATCAGGTTCCACACCCAACATGAATTCTCCTTTACATGTTAATATACACACATATATCTTTCTAATGATGGAAGAAGCACGTCAATCGAAGTTTATATGAAAATGTTATTGCACTCACAAGTTAACCTTCCTGTTTTCAGACCTATCATTCAATAGGATGCCTCATCATCCCCCATTATTCATGGAAAATGGGCTAGCCACATGTTTGTGATATAAAATAATCTAGAATATTCTATTTTGTAACTCTAGTTAAGAGCTAATGTAATCAAACTTAACCACTAGTAGGCTATCGAGTTGTGTTATAACTAGGCCACTAGGAGGAAGAGACATTCCATTCTTCAGAGAGAATTTTGTTCTATAGATGAGCAATGATAGTCAAGAGAGATAGGAGGTAGAGCACACAGAGAGGATTTGTGCACTTTAGTAGCCCACAGGCCACAAGAATTACTTCTTTGTACCTGCATCCTTATTTTCTAGATAGAGAAAGAGAGCGAAGTGGCCTCACCTTCCAGCTGGGATTTCTCTTGAAAGGGTTTCCCATAGAATATTTTTTGTCTCATGTCTAATATTATTTATTAATTCTCTACTTTTATGCATGATTTACATTCACATTCATGCACTAATTATAGTAAAATATACAAATCTAGAAACTAAATAAAACTGTAATAGTGTAGAATTTCATATTTTTAATATAATATTGTTAGATATGTTGTGAAAAACTGTCCAGTGGAATATCCGTGATAGTTTATGGATAGATAGTATGCATTTCCTCTTAAAGTCACCTTACTATTGAAAAATGGCTTGAAAAGTATATTGAAATTTAGATTGTGGTTATATGGTTCTTGAAATTAATTTTAGATATGTACACAAAAAGATATTGTTGACTTTAATCAAATGCAGGAAGAAAATCTCATAATATCAAATGGCCAATTCCTCAAATTCCAACTCATTCCATATTGCTCTATTGACAGTGTTGGACCCGCCAACATGTTAGCGGATCTCTCTAGTGAGAAGTTCCAACTAGACCTTAGATCATTTGGTGTAGGAGTCCTAGTAGTGGCTCGTATGGTATTGCCATGACCACGGTTGTGCATAGAGGCAAGTAAGATGTCCTTATTGGTAGCAAGGGTGTGACATGTGCAACAAGCCAAGGAAGGTGCATGAACGTTTCTAACACATGGAAAGTGGGGTGAGTGCAGCCCCTAGAAACCATTGAAAGCACACGGCTTGGAAGGGAACACACGAGCAAAGATGCATCACAAACACGAAAGAAAGTAAGCTAACAATCCAAAGTGATGGTTAAACCAATAAAACATCTTAGTCAGATTCATACATACTTATACAGAGAAAGGCCATACATGCATGCATAAGAAAACAATACATATATCATTAGAGTAACCAAGATAATTGAAATACGATAACAACATATGCATGAAACGTGTTGGTTCTATTATATTAAGAAGTGAAAGTTCCAATCATACAGTACAACCATGACCAACCACTAGTCCTGATAGTGGAATGTTACAGTCACTGCCACCGGCTCTTATAAAGAGATGTACTAGCTCTGCGTTGTGGAGAAGTCAAGGCTCATTACAATACTCTCCAAGCTTTCTCCAAGATACTCATATAGGAAGCTTGGCTGACCAAAAGCCAATACAATGAGTTATGAGGTACTATAAATAGAAAAGGTCGGGGTGACCCTTGACATTCCCCTTTGTTACTATTCACCTACCCTCATGACTCTTTAACTATGCTATGGCTGTTATATTCAACTATCGACACTTGGACTTCCAATTTACAAGATGTTACATACAATCTACACATGTACCCATGTGAGACAATATGGCTTGAGAAAGCCATGCAAGACATCACTAAGACTTGGATAGCTATGAGAAGACCAGCTCTTCAACATCCTCATGACAGTCAATGGTGGTGAATTGATGCTAATCTTGGCCATCTATGATGGTGTCCACATGCTCAATGGTGACATCCTCCTATAAGCTAGCTCTTGCCTTTTTTTGATCTGGGTACACTCATAAGGCTCCTTTGTCCAAGTCATATGATAAAATGAGCGTCATTGTCGTGGGTGCAGCTGGACCAGTAACATACTGATGAATGGTGTCTGCGCTAATCACGTGTGTGCTGGTGACCATGCACATAGCCTTGTTGAAATACACATTCAATTCCAGTCGGACTTGCTTCTTGTCTTCACCTCGGTGAGTGTGCCAAATGGGTGGCATCGCATGCATGCACACAATGACATACATGCTCTCGAGCACCCATTCATGCGATCGATGGAATTGCTCACCATGTCTGCTCCATGCCAGCTAATGGGATGGGTCGATAACCTATATGGGTGTGGTTTCATCAGTTCGTGAATGTTACACCTCCTATTGTACTTGTTCCTGCTATAACTCCTTCTCTCGTCTGTGTAGCTCATGTTCTTCCTTGAGTTTCCGCTTCAACACCTGCAACTCCTTCTCTATTTCTTTCTCTTCCTTTGCATGATCCTCTTGTCACATCGTCACCTTATAGCCTCAGTCTCGAAGGTTGCTTTCATCACAAGTGGATCTGCCTGAATTTGCAACTATGTTCTACCTCTGTGCTATCAACAACCTTCCTCTTGCATTTGTTGCATGCAGGTGTGTTACCTCCTACTGCTACTAATAGTGTTGCTCACTATGATGCCATTGCCATTTAATCTTGATATCCTTGTCAATGAACAACTTGATGTCTTCATAGATATGCAAGTTCATAAACACTTAATTGAGTTCATCCCCAGTTACAGTCTCAATGGTGTTTTTGACTCTACTCTCCTGGAATCCATTGTCCATGTGCTACTTAGAGGCAGACAAACACATGTGATACCTACAGAGATAGCAACACTCATGGCAAGAAATATGTCATTTGAAAACCAAAACAAACTAGAGGACAGACATGCAACATACCTGTGTGACTATCTGTGAAGATTGCAGATTTTTCACCGGGAGGCTGGGAGACTGACTGCCAAAAATATGCAAGGCGCAGTCTGTCCTATCAGTAGAATAATTGACTACTGCAACTGTGCAATGCATAGTCCAACATGGCCTTCTCAGGAATGAAACTATGTAATGCATAATTTTAGTTAGCAGTGACATGTAAACCAACAAACTGTATTGCGTAATTTCTGGAGCTAGTGAGGCACTTCCTCCCAGAATTGTGTTATGCAAGCCTAGACTGCACAATTTCTGTAGGGAAGGCAGAGCCTTCACTTCAAGAAATGCGCAATGCTAGCCGGGTGAGGCAAGGTCTACGTTAAGGCAGCCCAGACTTGCCGACGGGCAACTGGAAACATGAGAAGTCTGAATGCATGTTGATATTGAGTGTAAACAAGAGTGAGTGATCATGCAGGTAAAAAATAAGTGCAGGATTCAGAAAATGAGAAAGCATGCATGGGTGTGAAGCTGGTTGCCACAACGGTGACCATCGGTGCAAAAACATGTCATGCATGCGATAAAAATGAGATGCAAATGAAAGCTGAAATAATGCTTCTACAAGGTAACATACATTAAAAGGACAACAAGTGCTCATTGAAATCAAGTAGACATCACTTACACAAAGTGAAACACAGAAAGGAACATTAACGCAGAAAAAGACATCAGAAGAAGACTTACCCTGAAACATCTAAGTTGAAAGTGTCGAAGACTCGTGGATGCACTGTGGGATGTCATTGCTACAAGGTCGATGTAACGAATGAGATCTGGAGCGTCTGGTTCATAAGTTTTGATAATATCAAGGTTATGATGTGAATTTTGCCAATCTAGGAAAAAGCGACACTTGGCAAGAGGTTTCTAAAATGATATTTGCATGTAACCTCATGCTATTAAAAATAAATCCCTAGATCTAGGGATGCCTTTTGCTATTTGGGGTAGAGAAACCCGTGCATGCAAATCAGTTTTGCTTGGTACCAGAGGGAACTGGTCAACCTGAAGGCACATGCAATGGCCTACTTGACTAAGGGAGGGATTTGCACAATTTTGGAGAGGAACTGGGTTTGCCAGCCTAGACGGATTATGCAATTTTTGGTAGGAGAAAGTGGTTGTTTCCCTGAATTGCGCAATTTTTGGGCTGAGCTGTAGTGGTGGGCCAGATCGCGCAATGTTCCGAAGGAAGATTGTCTAACTGTATTGCGCAATTTCTGAGCCCAACAAGATGCCCAATAGATGTGCATAATTTCTGGAGTGAAGGTTGGTTCCCCTCCATAATTGCACAATTTTCTAAGGGAGCTGCTCAACCAACAACTAGCCGAAGTCCGTAATGGCAGCCTCTGAGGGGAGAGGAGAAAATTAATATGCACAAGCTAGCAAGCTTTTGTAAAAGCAACGAAGCCTATGTTCATGACAGTTCAAGACATGCTCCTAAGATGGTTGTTAGGGAGGCTCCAAAACAAAGCTAAGGAAAAATTTTGGAGGCTTGTTGTAGCCATTAAAACACTTGGCGATACACTGGTAGAACTCCAGCTCTTTGAATGGACCTTGTTCATGAAAATAAAGTCTAACACCTACGAAAGTATTGTTAGTTCTATGTTCATCATGGTTTCCACACTTGCTTGATTGTAAGATGTAGCATTTTCCAAGAACTTGGTTGGTCGACACACATTCCAAGTCAAGCCAACAAAGTTGTTTCGATTTGGATGAGGGGTATATTGGTGCACAAACTTGATGGTTGTTAGAGTTTTAGTTTCATCTCTGGTGTTGCTCCATTGCTAGTGTTAGTGTTAGTCTTTACGGTCTTCCTCCAGTGATCAAACATGCTCTTACAAAGTAATTTTAAGGTGTCAAGGTCAAATTTTGTCATTTCAGTGAGTCTTCAAGCAAAATTTTGTCACTAGGTATTAGGTTTAGGGTTTCCCTTCACTTATTTCAAAGTTTTCCAAATGTTGGTCCATGTCACCATTCCGCTGAGCGTACCATCATTCGGAGGGTTTTCATCATGTCAAGTTCCACTGGGTCATTTTACACCTTGTCCATGCTTCAGTTATGCCTAGGTAAGGTTCATTTCCCTCTGCTAGGGTTTTGAAGATAATTTCTCTTGAATGGTAAAATCATCACTATAACTTGTATCCTCATACTCATACACCTTCCCCTATCCATAATGTACCTTATTAAACACTTCCCATCACTAAAATCCCCCAAATTCCTCATTTTCACACAAACCCTAGTTTTTTGCTACAACTTGGTAATTTTCTAGGCTAGGCCTGTGTTTTGCCCTTTTGGACCCCTTCCCCTCACTCAATCTCTACAATGCTACTTTCCCCTGCTTCCTAACATCCCTCCCCACCTCCAAAAATTTTCTCAAGAATTTAGAAGACCCTTATCCCCTTCATTTCGATTCATTTTGACAAATCCCTTGTTCCACACATCGGGATAGGTTTCGCTCAAATGATGTTTCTAAGAAATAAAAGATGCATTTGGGAAAAATGAGAGAGGTTTTTTTCCAAAATAGACCAAGGAAGAAACTATCCTTCACTTTCTACACAGGTGTCATGGTTTTAGAGAAATGTCAAAAATATTGTTGCCTCAGGAGAATTGAATGAACCTCTGAAGTGACCTTGGGAAAATCACGATTTCTCCTAGCTTGGTTGGCCAAATGACTCACTTGATGAGTCAAATCATCACTGGACACAACGATCTGTCCAATGAGCTATCATGAGCTCAATTCCGAGTTGAGGAAGACCTTCAAAAGTTGACTGTAACATCACTCTGCCTTGAGGCAGCCTCATTTGGCACATTTTGACCAGTCTTGGGAGATTTGATTTTTGATAAGGCAAATTAACTACAACTTGAAACATTCTAGTTGGGTTTGAATGTGGACTCCAAGTCATTTCCAACAAGCTATCCTACACCCAATTTGGACACCGGGAAGGCCTCAAAAGCCTCCTACACAATACGCTATGCGTTGGGTTCATGGCGCGACACATTGGGTTTGTGCACAGAGCATTGGGCCAGAACACAAGATTTTTGCCATTCCTTTCACCCATCAAACTTTTCTCAGTCTCTCCTTGTTCAAGTAAGTCAAATCCACTTCCTCATTTCTCTTAACAAGTGTTTGGTGTTGGTATGAAAATTTAAATGCAAAAAACTCAAAATCCTATTCTCTTGTTTTAAGATTGCTCCTAGGGTTTTAAAACTTGTTTTGTGCCAAACAATTCCATTATTCACATTGTTTTTTCCACCCCCTCACCATTATCTTATCATAGCAGCTCATCCCCTATTCCCCATATCCCTAAAGTCACTCATACCCATTTCATTCCCATCTCCCTACATCTCTAAAAGTCACTTACTCCTAAGCTTCATCTCCCTCTCCCAAGTCATTTCATTTCCTCTCATTCTCCTTTTCCCATTTCATGTGTAAAAATTCCCAAAACCTCAGTTTCCCAAACATTTAGTGGCTCTCCCCTCTCCCAAAGTTTGTTAAATTCTCAAAGGGCAAACTACCACTTGACAAGACTCCCTTGTTCCCACTGTCCATGTTTCTCCCATAGTCCCTTCCCTTTGGCACATTTGGCATTGAAAACAAAACACCAATTAATAATTTTCAACAAACCAAACATACACCTTGTTTCAAACACCATGGATATGGACACAGATTCATCATACGAACAAGATAGTGATTCCATCACTGAACTGCATGCACCAAGAGGGCACTAAAATGCCATAAAAGGGAGGATAGACTCTAAATCTTGGCCAAAACCTCTTTGGCTGAGCATGATACTTGATGAGGAACCTTCAGTCCAAATTTCAAGGAATTTGGAGAAAATTTTGTCATTTTTGATTTTTTTGGTCACAAAACAGAGTTTTCTGCCCAATGCATAGCTCCACTTGGTGCGCGCTTATGATTGGGACATCTTTTGGAGGAAAAATTGATATGTTTGGGTTTTTTATGATAAATTATGCATGCTCAAGAATGGCCGAGATATTTCATCAAGTTCTGGGTGGCCTAAAGGGTCGAAAACACCTTGAAAATGACCTTTCTGCCACTTTTTCCACACAGAGGGAGCAGTCTTGGGAGATTGGATATTTAAAGGGGAAATAGACACCAAATCCTGAAATTCCACTTGGGGTGGAAAGTAGACAGGTAGGGCTTTCCAAAGAGCTATCATGCGCTTAATTTGGACTTCGGGAAGTGCCTCAAAATCAGGTCCAAATTGGCAGGATACATAGAGAATTTGGGCGTGGCGCATAGAGAAATTTGGCCTCATTTTCACTCTTCAGCTCAGAAATTCACCCAGTTTTGACTAGTTTTACTTTTTGATGTAACTATTGATCTACCATGATGTAATTTGATGACCATGATGTAATATTGGCACATTTTTACTTGTTCTAGAGGATTCATTCACTAAAAAGTGAAAATTAAATGAATGAATAAGCTTCCTAGCATATAGAGGCAAGTTGTTTGATTTCCTAGATTTCAATGCCTTGTTTAGAATTAGTTGAAATAGCTCCTATAATTATGAGCTCAACCCTTAGAGGCATGGGAATGGGTTAGGATGGTCTAGATCATGTATTTTCTGAGTCATGTTTCAGGGCTAGACACTTGGGATTGCTTGGCACTTCATTGTACATTTGATTTCTGCATTTTTGGCAAAGGAAAGACCAAGGTTTTGCAGAACTTGTTGGAATCCTTGTGGCTTTGTGTTTTGATGGTGTTTTCCTTCATGCAAATGTAAGTTCATTGATGTTTATGTATGCCATTTCCATTATCTTTTCTTTTGAAATTAAACAAATTGAGTGACAAAGGTACAATTCATGAGTTTGTTGTGCTCTACCTTTTAGTTTTGTTTAATTTTCAAAGTTTTCTTCAGTTTGAAGGGGATTCTGGATAGCCTCTTTCCCTCTTTAGCTCCTCAACAATATTTTCTATCCATTAATTTAATCTAAAGCATCAAAACTACTGCCTACCTTGCCCCAACCTGAACTCTAAAAAAAATTTGGCCTCATCCCCGGACCCAAATTTGCCTTTCCCATTTTCCAACTCAAAACCCCCAAAAAAATCAAATCAAATCCTTGCACTACATACCTAGCCTAAGCTCAGTTGTTAAAAAAGTCATCGCAAGTCCCATATGATTATTGTTTGCTGAGATTGACTTGGAGAGAACCCTCTGCTATCCTCGTAGGGCTAGCTACAAGGCTGAGCATGGTTTTATGTGGACCTAGAAGCTTACCTTTTCAGGCTGAGGTAAATCTAGGCTCTAACATAGTGGCGACCATATGGGGAAGAAAAGTTTATTATCATTTTTTTTCTTTGTAGACTACAGACGGAGCCTAAAGTTAGCCAGGTAGCCTTCGAAATGCTCTTGCTTTGCATTAGCGAAAGTAGATGAAAGCTGCTTCAGTAAATCTCTGGTCTAGTTTATAAACTGAACATCTAATCTAAACTATCACCCCAGTACATGTATCAAAGTTAGATCTGATTGTTGGTGGTGGACAACGATCAGACACAGCAACACTGAAATCATGCACCTGGTGATTCCAAATCATTTTTGAGATTAGATCCAAGGACTCCATTAGAGGATGAACCCGACCAATAGAAACATGAAAGGACAATATGGAGAGATCAGGTATTCAAGTTAGAATTTCATCCAAGACATTTTGTTCTTTGTTCTAAATTATTTCTTCTCTTTTCCCGAGAATGTCAAGAAGGCCTTGCAAAGTATATTCTGTTTGAGAAAAGATCCCAAGCCTGCATTTGATTCCTTCCCTTTGAAGATTGTGAGTACCAAAGATTTGCGTGCCTTTGAGCTTGATCAGAACCCTTCTTATGAATCTTGTGATGATCGTCTTCAAATTGATGAGCCTAAAGAGACCAAGACTGATTCTACAACTGTTGTATATACTCCTACACCTTGTAAAATTTCAAATCGATACAAGCCTCTAATTTTACCTCCTATATTCCATGCTTTCCCTAAAAGTCATGATCTATATTGACGAAGATTTGATGGTGAACATGACAACATCACTGCTGAGAGACATGTTCTGAATTTTGAGTCTTTTCTTGACCTTTTCGAAGTTGATGAAGAAGATGTCAGTATAAGGCTTTTTTCTCTTTCTTTGCAAGGCAAAGTCAAGAGTTGGCTCAAAACCCTACCTGATGCGAGCATCTTAGATTTCCAGCAGTTCGTCAAAGTTTTCCTGGACAGGTGGGTGATCAGACAAAACCCTTTCTTTATTACAGAAGAGTATAACCAGCTGAAAAAATTGTTAGGGGAGACAATACAATAGTCTTCAGCCAAATTTAACCAAGTTTATTATTCGATGCCGGTTAATATAAGACCTCCTCCTAGATCTGCTCTCTTGCACTACCCGGGTGCCTTTGATCTGGAAATGGAGTTTCAACTGAGAGAAAGGAACCTTGCAAAACTTGAAGAGATGCAGAACAATGCAGTAGATGTAGAGGCTCGTTTGCTTATTCGAAGGGCAAAGTTGAAGGAAGAAGAGATGAAAAACATAGATCTAGAGGAATCGACATCTCTAGAGGTTAAGCTTGACATTTTGGTAAGTGTAGTGGAAGAGATGATGTAAAGGCTCATCACAAGGAATGGGTATAATGTTCAAGCCCATGGCTCGTTGATTGAAGAAGAACAAGTTCCTGATCCAAAACATTTTCTTTCATATCTCAGCTATCATAGACCTGATAATGATTGTTTTATAGATCATCTTGTAGAACAGAGATCTGTTGATATGACATGTATGCTTGATGATGTGCTTTATACTGATGATTTTCTTCAGTTTGATCAGTATGATGATGATTATGTTCTCCAAACAGAAGCCAATCTTGCAGACAAACCAGCAGCTAGTTTGTGGGAGGAGGAAGTTCATTTTCAGCAGCTCGAATAGACTGTTCAGCCATCACATATCAGCTATGATAGTGACGGCGAAAGTGCACAACATTTTCAAGTAAGTGAAGGGTATTTGCCTTTTTTTTTTCTTCATTTCAGTTCATCAGTGACAACATTCATACAATCAGAAATCAACTATTGATAAGTCTTGATCTGGACCATCTTGAGAGCAATGAACACCTTGTTTATGACTTCCCATATCTAGATTTGCAACCCCTGAATTCCATTGATTGTCAAGTTGCAGATGAGGAAATGGAAGCTGGCACATATGTTCAAATGATACAAGATGATTCCATACCATTTTGTTTTGGATCATTTTGGTTTCTGAAGAGAAAACTGCATAGTATATCTTCAAATAAGTAGCTTGTAGAAAGTCATGCAATCTCATCAAAATGAATAGAAAATGGGTTGCACTAGTCTTTTCAAGTTTTTCATGATCCAATAGTTGATGTGTTGGATGATTTCTACAGTCCATGTCCCTCTCTATTGACTACATGTGAGCTTGAAACGTGCGCTGATATAAATTTGATCCAGCAGCTAGTTTCTTTGTCATTTTTAACAGGAGTCTCATCACAAAACATAGAGCAAAGTTTGCATTCATGGTATGAGGAAAAGAGAAGTAATCCATTGGATGAGCTAAGTCCCAGCGTGCATGAACTTCAAGATCCTTATGCAGTGTTTCTGGAGGCAGATAGAGAATCCATATTATTCAACGGATTTGTTCACAAGTTTTCATGGGAGTTGCCTTTCAGTAGTTCTCTCTTGTTGTTCATAAGCAAGCACTTATGAAGAATACAAACATCAGTCAGACTACTTACTTGGTTGCATTGGTTGTTTCATTTCACTTGATCAGGTGATGAATGGAACGATTAGAGTAGGTTTTATTGAATAAGCTCCATTTTGAGCATATTTTCTAGTTTTTCGGTTGTGTTTAAGTATCAAGTCAGTTTTTAATTGAGTGAGAGTCAATTTGTGTCATCAAGTCATCAGTTTTTAGTCATATATTTCAGCTTGAATTTTTTACTCCATTGCCCAATGGACGAACACATTGTCTGCTTTCCAAAGATCTGTAGTTCTTGGCACCTCCAAGGAGCTACCATCCCCATTGGAGCCAATGTTAGTGTCAGTCTTTACAGTCTTCCTCTAGTGATCAAACATGCGCTTACAAAGTGATTTTAAGGTGCTAAGGTCAAATTTGGTCATTTTAGTGAGTCTTCAAGCAAAATTTGGTCACTAGGTATTTCGTTTAGGGTTTTCTTTCACTCCATTCAAATTTGTCAAAATGTTGGTCCATGTCACCATTCAGCTGAGTGTAGCATCATTCAGAGGGTTTTCATCATCAAGTCAACTTCCACTGGATCATTTTACACCTTGTTCATGCTTCAGTTGTGCCTAGGTAAGGTTCATTTCCCTCTCCTAGGGTTTTGAAGCTAATTTCTCTTGGATGGTCAAATCATCAGCAAAACTTGTATCCTGATGCTCATACACCTTCCCCTATCCATAATGTACCTTATTAAACACTTCCCATCACTAAAATCCCCCAAATTCCTCATTTTCGCACAAACCCTAGTTTCTTGCTACAACTTGGAAATTTTCTAGGCTAGGCCTATGTTTTGCCCTTTTGGACCCCTTCCCCTCACTCAATCTCTAAAATTCCACTTTCCCCTACTTCCTAACATCCTTCCCCACCTCCCAAAATTTTATGCAGTGACCTTGGGAAAATCAACATTTCTCCTAGCTTGGTTGGCCAAATGACTTTTTTGATGAGTCAAATGATACTTAGAGCAAATATCTTTCCAATGAGCTTTCATGTGCTCAATTTGGAGTTGAGGAAAACCTTCAAAAGGTGACTGCAACAATACTCTGCCTTGAGGTAGCCTCATTTGGCACATTTTTACCAGTCTTGGGAGATTTAATTGTTGACAAGGAAAATGAACTCCAAATTGAAAAATTTTAGTTGTGTCGAAAAGTAGACTCCAAGACCTTTCCAGCAAGCTATTCCTTGCCAAATTTGGACACCAGGAAGGCCTCAAAAAGCCTCCTACAAAATGCACTACATGTTGCGTTCATGGTGCGATGCATTTGGTTTGTGTGCGGCGCATTGGGTTGGTGCGTGGCGCATTAGGCCAGAACACAAAATTTTTGCCATTCCATTCACCCATCCAATTTTGCTCAGTCTCTCCTTGTTCAAGTAAATCAAATCCACTTCCTCATTGCTCTTAACAATTGTTTGGTGTTGGTATGAAAATTTAAATGCAAAAAACTCAAAATCCTATTCTCTTGTTTTAAGATTCCTCCTAGGGTTTTAAAACTTGTTTTGTGCCAAACACTTCCATTCTCCACCTTGTTTCTTCCACCCCCTCACCATTATCTTATCATAGCAGCTCATCCCCTATTCCCCATATCCCTAAAGTCAACCATAACCATTTCATTCCCATCTCCCTACATCTGTAAAAGTCACTTACTCCTACGCTTCATCTCCCTCTCCCAAGTCATTTCATTTCCTCTCATTCTCCTTTTCCCATTTCATGTGTAAAAATTCCCAAAACCTCAATTTCCCAAACATTCAGTGGCTCTCCCCTCTCCCAAAGTTTGTCAAATTCTCAAAGGGAAAACTACCACTTGACAAGACTCCCTTATTCCCACTGTCCATGTTTCTCCCACAATCCCTACCCTTTGGAACAGTTGGCATTGAAAACAAAACACCAATTTCTGATTTTCAACAAACAAAACATACACCTTGTTTCAAAAACTATGGAGATGGACACAGATTCATCATACGAACAAGATATTGATTCCATCACTGAACTGCATGCACCAGGAGGGCACTGAAATGCCATAAAAGGGGGGATAGACTGTGAATCTTGGCTGAAGCATCTTTGGCTGAGCATGATACTTGATGAGGAACCTTCAGTCCAAATTTCAAGCAATTTGGAGAAAATTTTGTCATTTTTGATTTTTTTGGTCACAAAACAGAGTTTTCTACCCAATAAGTAGTGCCACTTGGTGCGCGCTTATCATTGGGACATATTCTGGAAGGAAAATTGATTTTTTTGGTTTTTTATGATAAATTATGCATCATCAGGAATGGCCGAGAGATTTCATCAAGTTCTGGGTGGTCTAAAGGGTCAAAAACACCTTGAAAATGGCCTTTCTGCCACTTTTTCCACACACAGGAAGCAGTCTTGGAAGATTGGATATTTGGAGGGGAAAATAGACACCAAATCTATAAATTCCACTTGGGTTGGAAAGTAGGCAGGCAAGGATTTCCAACAAGCTACCATAAGATCAATTTGGACTTCGGGAAGTGTGTCAAATTCAGCTCCAAAGTGGCGCGATGCATAGAGAATTTGGGTGCGGTGCATAGAGAAATTTGTCCTCATTTTCACTCTTCAGCTCAGAAATTCACCTAGTTTTGACTAGTTTTACTTTCTGATGTACCTATTTTCTCTACCATGATGTAATTTGATGACCATGATGTAATATTGGCACATTTTTACGTGTTCTAGAGGATTCATTCACTAAAAAGTGAAAATTAAATGAATGAATCAGTTTCCTAGCATATAGAAGCAAGTTGTTTGATTGCCTAGATTTCAGTGCCTTGTTTAGAATTGGTTGAAACATCTCCTGGAATGATGATCTCGACCCCTATAGGCATGAGAATGCGTTAGGATGGTCTATATCATGTATTTTCTGAGTCATTTTTCAGGGCTGGACACTTGGGATTGCTTGGCACTTCATTGTACATTTGATTTCTACAATTTTGGCAAAGGAAAGACCAGGGTTTTGCATCACTTGTTTGGATCCTTGTGGCTCTGTGTTTTGATGGAGTTTTTATTCATACAATTTTAAGTTCATCGATGTTTATGTATGCCATTTCCCTTCTCTTTTCTTCTGAAATTAAACAAATTGAGTGACAAAGGTAGAATTCATGAGTTTGTTGTGCTCTACCTTTTAGTTTTGTTTACTTTTCAATGTTTTCTTTAGTTTGAAGAGGATTCTTGATAGCATCTTGCGCTCTTCAGCTCCTAAGTAGTCTTTTCTATCCATTCATTTAATCTAAAGCATCAAAACTATTGCCTACCTTGCCCCAACCTGAACTCTGCAAAAAAATTGGCCTCATCCCCGGACCCAAATTTGCCTTTCCCATTTTCCAACTCAAAACCCCCAAAAAAATCAAATCAAATCCTTGCACTACATACCTAGCCTAAGATCAGTTGTTAAAATAGTCATCTCAAGCCCCATATGATTATCTTTTACTGAGATTGACCTAGAGAGAGCCCTCTCATGTCCTTGTAGGGCTAGCTATGAGGCTGAGCGTGGTTTGATGTGGACCTAGAAGCTTACCTTTTCAGCCTGAGGTAAATCTAGGCTCTAACAGCTAGTAGGCCTGGACAATACCCTAGTGGAGTAACACATGAACACAATCATTCCTTTTCTCCCAATGAGCCTAGTAAGTACCCCAGTAGAGTTACCTGTATAACCTCTTTGTGCAGGAAGCCTTTCTCTTATTTTTCCTTATTCATTTTCATTTTTTCAAAAAAAATTCACATCTTCATTTTTTCATTTTCATTTCTGTAAATGTGTATAGCACTTATTCATTTCAAAGCTAGAGGAGGGATCCCGACTTATTGAGAGAAGAAGAGGTTTTTTACTTCAGATAAGTAGTATATATATACCTCTGACATAATTTTTAAGGTTTTCCCCCTCACCTTACTCTACTTGACTTAGCTGACAAGGATTAACCCAAAACAACTGAATAAAGTAGGTGATACTAGTTAGCATGCAAGAATTTTGTTTTCACCAAGATTCACTATGAAAAATACATATTTTCCATTGATGTATCATGGACAGAAGACAAAAATTTATTCATATAGAGGCAAAATGACATATAACCAAGTATTGATAACTTCACAAGTCCTCTTGTAGTTTACACAACTTGTTTGAAGAGTCATGCACGATTTCATGTGAAACTAACTTATGGATGTGAACAAGCAAACAAACACAAAACAAAGAATTAGAAAAAGTAAATGTGTAAGAAAAGCAGGAAAGCAAAAAATCAAGGAAGAAAACAAACATGAAAAGTAAGAAGAAAACATGAATGCAAGCAAAGAAACCAAAAGAAAACTCTACTCCTACTCCTAAGCTAATGGTGTAGGGGTCTTCTTATGTAAAGTGATACTTCCAATGTAGCCATTGGTGCATTGGTTGACCCATGTTGGTGAAGGCATGGTTCACGAACAACACAGCTGGGCAAACCAGCAAACGTGAAATATATAACAATGAAGTCAAACACGCTCCAAGTTTAAATGTGTCCATAGAACATAAGTGAGTGAAATTACATGAAATGTAACCCGTGGATTTAACATGGTGTTTTTCTATACTACATGAAGATATTAAGCATAAATATTCTCCTAACTGTGACATGCAAGCAAATGTGAGAAAGATAGACCACTTATCTTGCACAAGTGTGCTTGCTGTGTAAGATTCCTCCAATGCATGAGTGATGGGATCGTGTAGTTTGAGTGGAGGAAGCAAAATATGAATGCTATATTGATCTTAAGTGTATACAAATTAGTGATGAGGAGCCTTGGGTGTTTGGAAAATCCCTTGATTGGAAGTGAAACCAACCTAAGGACAGCAAGGCCCTGACATAACTGTTAGCTCACGATGAAGTGCCTTGACAATCTGCGAGGTTTTGACTTCGTCGACATATAGACCATCATAGACCAATGTCTTAGACATATTAGCAAAGGTTGAATCAACATCGTGATCAGATGAAGAAGTAGAGAGATCATGACAACCAAGATGAGAAAATTCAAGATGTTTGTCAACATCCTCATCATTTGATGAATCAAACAGAGGGGTAGATGAGAATCAAGAATATTCACCCTCTGCATTTTCGGAAAAAGCAGATGAAGAATCAGGTGATTTTCAAGGAATTATTTGTCCTCTCCATTGTCAGAAGATGGACTGACATCCAGTATGTTCTGCGAATGATCAACAATGGGTGCATCCGTAGAGAAAGATACACATGCAAAATCTTGGACGGTAGAATCACCAAAGATGTCAGGAAAACACGGAGGAGGCTTAGACAAAAGGGAGTCGTATTTTGCTGATGATTGATGCTCTAGCTCCCAGTCATACTCTTCATGAATGACAGTGCATGTTGGTTGTGCAACACCAACTATTTCAATGGTTTGATCCTCATTCACAATAGGTGTAGACTCCAAAATGGAAGAACACAAGATAGTACAATCTAGAGGATCATCAGAATATGAAGACGAAGGTTGAGGTAAGAAATAAATGTGACAACCCATGGGATTAGCAACCCATTCTGCACGGGAATGGAGAGAAGTGATGTTGGAAGGATGGAACAGTTAAACGAATGCGTGTGCATGTTCTCCCACATCACTCTATAGTGGTGGAGTTATTTGATGAGGGGGCGATGGACAATTACTTGTGACAATGACAATGTCCATCTATTATTACAGAACTCCATCACTGAAGTATGTTGAGTGGGGCTTGTGCTTGAAATTTCTTTTAGGATTGCCATATTTGGTAAGAAAATATTGAAATATGTCCATGAGATACTAGAATTTCATCTAACTTTCCAGAGCTTGAAACTACAACACACGGAAGCGGTCCAAAATTCCATAGGCGATCCATGCAGGGCCTTTCGTTGTTGTAACAGTTTTTGGTCAAAAGGTTATGTATCAAAATGATGGAAAGTAGATTCAATGAGATCACAAAACCGCTCAAATGGTGCACACTGTCGGGTTATAGAATCTAGCACCACCGTAGTGGGGATTCACGAAGTGTGTATGCAAGTAGCATGTCGGCCTCTTTTGCATAGAACTCATCTACAAGGAATCCATAGAAATCTTCCAAGTACTCAGGCCAGGCTACTTTGCCTTCACCATCATATGTGAATTCTAACATGAGATCATAAAATCCCATCGTGATGTCGAGAGTTTTAGCATGTGAAAAACATCTTGGAGGGATGCGATTGATAGTATCCATGATAGATGTACAAAGATTCAAAACATATTGTGAGGACTCATCTTTTCATCTAGTCCTCCTTCTAGTGCCAAAAATTTTGATGGTGTTGGACCCACCAACATGTTAGGGGACCTCCCCAGTAAGAAGTGCCAACTAGACCTTAGACCATTTGGTGTAGGAGTCCCAGCAGTGGGTCGTACGGTATCGCCTTGACTGCGGTTGCATGCAGAGGCAAGTAAGATGTTCTTGTTGGTAGCAAGGGTGTGACGTGCAGCAATCCAAGGAAGGTGCATGAGCAGTTCTAACACATGGAAAGTGGGTTGAGTGCATCCCTTGGAAACCTATGAAAGCATGTGACTTGGAATGGAACACATGAACAAAGATGCATCACAAACTGGAAATAAAGTAAGCTAACAATCTAAAGTGATGGTTAAAGCAACAACACATCTCAATAAGATTCATACATATATAACAAAAGTCCATACATGCATGCGTAAGAAAACAATACATATATCATTAGAGTAACCAAGATAGCTGAAATAATATAACAACATATTAATGAAACGTGCTCGCTCTATTATATTAAGAAATGAAAGTTCTAATCATACAGTACAACCATGACCAACCACTACTCCTGATAGAGGAACGTTATAGTCACTGCCGCCTAATCCTCTAGAGAGATGTACTAACTATGAGCTGTGGAGAAGCCAAGGCTCATTACAATACTCTCCAAGCTTTCTCTAAGATACTCCTATTGGAAGCTTGGCTAACCAAAAGCCTATACAATGAGTTATTACGTACTATAAATAGCAAAGGGTGCGGTGACCCTTGACATTTCCATTTGTGATTTTTTACCTACACTCGTGACTCTTCAAGCACTTTGTGACTGTTACATTCAACTATCGACACTTGGACTTCCACTTTAGAAGATGTTACATACAATATTCACATGTACCAATGTGAGACAAAATGGATTGAGCAAGCCATGCAAGACATCACTAAGACTTGGAAAACCGTGGAAGACCAACTCTTTGACATCCTCATGATGGTCGACGGTTTTGGACTGATGCCAATCTTGGTTGTCTGTGATGGTCTGCATGCACTCAATGGTGACATCCTGCAGTAAGTAAACTCTTGCCTCCATTGCATCTGGGTACATTGATATGGCTCCTCTATCTACCTCATCTAATAACATGTGCGTCATTGTCTTGGGTGCAACTAGACCAACAACATACTAATGCATAGTTTTTATGCTAATCACCACATGTGTG
Source organism: Pinus taeda (assembly GCA_000404065.3). NCBI lineage: Eukaryota > Viridiplantae > Streptophyta > Pinopsida > Pinales > Pinaceae > Pinus > Pinus taeda. Next base: position 6,916 of record APFE031567220.1, on the reverse strand, counting down.
GTGACCATGCAAATCAACTTGTCAACATCCATGTTCAGGTCCAGTCGGACTTGCTTCTTGTCTTCGAATAAGTGAGTGTGCAAGATGGGTGGGATCGCATGCATGAGGACAATGACATCCATCCTCCTGAACACCCTTGCATGCGATCGATGGCACTACTCATCCTTTCTACTCCGTGCCAGCTGTTGGGATGGGTCTATAACCTATATGGGCATAGTTTCATCAGTCTGTGCATGTTGCGACTCCTATTGTACTTGTTTCTAGAGCAAATCCTTCTCTCGTCTATGCAGCTCATGTTCTTCCTTGAGTTGCCACTTTAGCACCTACAACTTCTTCTCTATTTTTTTCTCTGCCTTCACACGAACCTCTTTTTGCACCATTGCCTCAGAGCCTAAGTCTCCAAATCTTCTTTCATCACAAGTGTATCTACTTGAACTTGTAGCTGTGTTCCACCTCTGTGTTATCAACAACCTTCCTCTTGCATTTGTCGCATGCAAATGTGCTACCTTCTGTTGTTACTTATGGTTCTTCTCAATGTGACGCCACTACCATTTCATGTTGATATCCTTTTGCATGAACAACTTGATGTCTTCATTGATAGGAAAGTTCATAGACACTTAATCATCTGCATCCCCAGTTACACTCTCAATAGTGTCTTTAACTCTACTCTCTTGGTAGCCATTGTACCTGTGCTGTTGAGAGGAAGACGAACACTTGTGATACCTAGAGACATAGAAACACTCACGGTAAGAAATTTGTCAGTTTAAAACTAAAACAAAATGGACGACTAACATGAAACATACCTGTGTGATTATCTGTGAAGATTGCTCAATTTTCACCTGGAGGCTGGGAGACTGACTGCCAAAGCTACGCAAGGCAGAGTCCAAGCTGTCAGGAGGCTAAATGAATATTGGAACTGCATAATGCACAGTAGAGCCTAGCCTGCTGAGGGCTGGAACTATGAAATTTTCAATTTCATTCAGTAGTGACATGTAAACCATCAAATTACGTTACATAATTTCTGGGGCCAGTGACACACTACCTCCTAGAATTGCAGAATGCAAGCCTAGAGGTTAGTGTTAGGCTAGACTAGAGCAATTTCTAGAGGGAAGGCAGAGCCTTCACTTCCATAAATGCACAATGCTAGCTGGGTGAGCCAAGGTCTGGGCTAAGGCAGCCCAAACCTGCTGATGGTCAACTGTAAACATGACAAGTATGAATGCATGGTGATATTGAGTGTCAAAAAGAGCGAATGATCATGAATGCAAACAATAAGTGTAGGATTCAGAAAATGAGAAAGCATGCATGGGTGTGAAGGAGGTCGCTCCAATGGCGACTGTCGATGCAAAAATAGTGTCATGCATGCATTAGTAGTGAGATTGAAATGAAAAATGAAATGGTGATTCTACAAGCTAACATACATTAAAAGATAGCAAGCGCTCATTGAAATCAAGTAGAAAGAACTTACACAAAGAGAAATAAAAAAAATCGATAAAAATGCAGTGCAAGACATGAGAAGTAGACTTACCGTAAAATAGCTAAGCTAAAAGTGTCGAAATCTTCTGGATGTGATGTGGGATGTTAGAGTTGCAAGGTTGATGTGAGGAATGATCTCTGCAGCATATGATTCATAAGTTGTGATAAGATCTACGTTATGATGCACATGCCATCAATCTAGGAAAAAGAGACACTTGGCGAGAGGTTTCTAAAATGATATTTGCGTGTAACCTCTTGCTGATAAATATAGATCTCAAGAGCTAGGGATGCCTTTTGCATGTTGTTGTTTTCTATTTCAGGAAGAGCAGCCCATGAATACAAATCAGTTTTGCTCGGTCCTTAAGGGAACTGGACAACCTGAAGGCACATGCAACAACCTGCTTTACTGAGGGAAGGATTTACACAATTTTTTAGAGGAACTGGGATGGTTGTCCCAGAGGGATTGTGTAATTTTTGTGAGAAGTAGGTGTTTGTTTCCCATAATTGCGCAAATTTTGGGCTAAGCTGTAGTGTTTGGCTAGATTGTGAAAATTTCCCAAGGAAGACTGTCTAACTGTATTGTGTAATTTCTTAGCCCAGCAGGCTTCCAAACAGATTCGTGCAATTTTTTTAGCGAAGGCTGGTTCCCCTCCAGAATTACACAATTTTCTGAGGGAGTTGCTCAGCCAACAACTATCCCAAGTCTGGCATGACAACCAATGAGGGGACAGAAGCAAACTAATATGCATAGGATGGTAAGCTACTAAAAAACCAATGAAACCGATGTACTTGATAGTGAAGACATGTTGCTACGATGGTTGGCAGGGAGGCTACAAAAATGAAGCTAACACAATGTTTTGGAGGGTGGTTATAGTTTCTACAACACTTGGTGACACACTGGCATAACTACATCTCTCTGAATGGACCTTATTCGTGAAGATAAAGTCTAGCACCTCCGAACGTATTGTTCAGTTCTCTGTTCATCTTGGTTTCCATAGTTTCTTGATTGTAATATGTAGCATCTGCCAAGATTTTGGTTAGTCAACACACATTTCAAGCCAAGCCAACACAGTTGTTTCGATTGGGATGAGGGGTATATTGGTGCACAAGCTTTATGGTTGTTAGAGTTTTAGTTTCATCTCTAGTGTTGCTCCACTGCCAGCAGGCCTAGACAGTACCTTGGTGGAGTCACACAAGAAAACAAGCATCACTTCACTGCGAGTGATCTTGGTCAGTAGCCTGGTAGATGTACCTGTATCACTTCTTTGCGCATGAAGCTTCTGCCTTATTTTGCGTTATTCATTTTAAGTTTTTTGAATTTTTTTTACATTTTCATTTTCATAACTGTGCATAGCACTTATTCATTTCAGAGGTGGAAGTGGGGTCCCGACTTATTAAGAGAAAAATATGTTTTTCCCTTCAGAGAATTAGTTTATATATACCTCTAACATGCTTGTTAAGGTTTTCCTTGTCACCTTACTCTACTTGACTGAGCTGACAGGGATTAACCGAAAACAACTGACCAGAGTAGGTGATATTAGTTAACACGCAAGCATTGTGTTTTCACCAAGCTTCACTATGAACAATATGTATTTTCCATTGTATCATGGAATGAAGACAAAAAGTTCCTCATAGAGAGTCAGGATGACAGATAACTAAGTATTGATAACTGCACAAGTCCTCTTGTAGTTTACCCAGCATGTTTCAAGAGTCATGCACAGTTTCATACAAAATTAACCTATGAAAGTGAACAAGCAAACAAACACAAAACAAAGCATAAGAAGAAGTAAATGCGTAAGAAAAGTGGGTAAGTAAACAATTAAGCAAGCAAACAAACATGCATGCAAGAAAATAAACCAAAAGAAAATGCTACTCCTACTCCTAAGCTAATGGTGCATTGGTCTGCTTATGTAAAGTGATACTTCCAATGTAGCCATCAGCACATCAGTCGACCCATGTTGGTGAAGGCATGGTTCATGAACAACACAGCTGTTTGGATTAGCAAACATGAAAGATATAACAGTGAAGTCAAGCACACTCCAAGTTTAAATTTGTCCAAAGAACATAAGCGAGTGCAGGTGCATGACATGTAACTCGTGGACTTACCATGGTGCTGTGCCATACTGCGTGTAGATGTTAAGCATGAAAATTCTCCTCACTATGACAACCAAGCAAACGTGAGAAAGGTAGACCAGTTACATTACACAAGTGTGCTTACTGTGTAAGGTTCCTCAAATGTATGAATGACATGATCATGTAGTTCGAGTGGAGGAAGTGAAATCTAAGTGTTAGATTGATCTTTAGCACATACATATGAGGGATGAGGAGCCTTGGGTGTTTGAAAAATTTCCTGATTGGAAGTGAAACCAACCTCTAGTTAGCAAGGGCCTGACATAACCATCAACTCGGGCTGAAGTGCCTGGATACTTTGCGAGGTTTTTAATTCATCAATAGATATATCATCATAGACCAATGTCTTAGACAAATTAACAATGATTGAATCAACATCATGATAAGATGAAGAAGTAGAGAGATCATGAAAACCAAGATTAGAAAATTTAGGATGTTTGTCAGCATCCTCATTATTTGATGAATCACACAGAGGGGTAGATGAGAAGAAAAATTGTTCACCCTCTGTGTTTCCAGAAAAAGCGGATGGAGAATTAAGTGAATTTTGAAGGAATCATTTGTCCTTTCTATTGTAAGATGATGGAACGATATCAATTATGTTCTAAGAATGATCAACAATGTGTGCATCCATAGACATAGATTCCCATGAAAATTCAGGGATGGCAGAATCACCAAAGATGTGAGGAAAAAATGGAGGAGGCTTAGATAGAAGGGAGTCATCCTTCACTAAGGATTGATGCTGAAGCACCCATTCATACTCTTCATGAATTGCAATGTAGGTTGGTTATGCAACACCAACTCCGTCAATGGCTTGATCATCATTCACAACAGGTGTAGAGTATAGAATGGAAGAAGACAAGACAGTGCAATCTAGAGAATCATCAGAATATAAAGACGTAGGTTAAGGTATGAAATACTTGTGACAACCCATGTATTTTGAGACCCCTTGTATTGGTTGCAAAATGGATTAAAACACAGGTCTGAGGATCGTTTCAAAGTTGTAGCTTTGCTGCATCAAGCAAGAGATGTAGAGAAGGGTAAGAGGGAGAGGGATACACAAAAATGAAGGGGCAGAGAGAGAAGCGGAGAGGGAGGGAGATAGTGAGAGGATTGGAGGGCAGAGAGAGAAGCAGAGAGGGAGGGAGATAGTGAGAGGATTGGAGGGTAGAGAGAGAGAGAGATGGGGGAAGAGTGGAAGGTAGGATAGAAAGGGAGAGAGAAATGAATTGCAAGAGAGGGGGAGAGAGGGAGGGAAGAAGAAAGACATAGAGAGTCAGAAGTGGAGAGAGAGGGATTGACAAGGGAGAGATGGAGAGAGAGAGAGAAAGTATGTTTTCCACTCCCTCTCAATTTCAATGAAGCATCACGAACAACACAGCTGTGCGAACCAACAAACATCAAAGATATAACAGTGAAGTCAAACACACTCCAAGTTTAAATGTGTCCATAGAACATGAGTGAGTGCAAGTGCATAACATGTAACTCATAGTCTTACCATGGTGTTGTGCTATACAACATGCAGATGTTAAGCATGAAAATTCTCCTAACTATGACATCCAAGCAAACGTGAGAAAGGCAGACCACCTACGTTACACAAGTGTGCTTGTTGTGTAAGGTTCCTTAAATGTATGAGCGATGGGATCATGTAGTTCGAGTGGAGTAAGTGAAATCTAAGTGTTAGATAGATCTTCAACACATACAGATGAGTGATGAGGAGCCTTGGGTGTTTGAACAATTTCCTGATCGGAAGTGAAACCAACCTCTCGACAGCGAGGGCCTGAATTAACCATCAGCTCGAGTTGAAGTGCCTCGATAGTTTGCGGGGTTTTGAATTCGTAGATAGATAGATCATCATAGACTAGTGTCTTAGACAGATTAACAATGATTGAATCAACATCATGATTGGATGAAGAAGTAGAGAGATCATAACAACCAAGATTAGAAAATTCAGGATGTTTGTCAGCATCCTCATTATTTGATGAATCACATAAGGGGGTAGATGAGAAGAAAGAATGTTCACCCTCTGTGTTTCTGGAAAAAGCAGATGAAGAATCAAGTGGATTTTGAGGGAATGATTTGTCCTCTCTATTGTTGAATGATGGAATGACGTCTGTTATGTTCTGCAAATGTTCAACAATGGGTGCATCCAGAGATGGAGATTCACATGTGAAATCAGGGATGGCAGAATCACCAAAGATGTCAGGAAAACACAGAGGAGGCTCAGATAGAAGGGAGTCATCCTTCACTGAGGATTGATGCTCAAGCTCTGAGTCATACTCTTCATGAATGAAAATGCAGGTTGGTTGCTCCACACCAACTCCGTCAATGGCTTGATCCTCATTCACAATAGGTGTAGAGTCCAGAACGGAAGAACACAAGACAGGGCGATCTGGAGGATCATCAAAATACAAAGACGGAGGTTAAGGTACAAAATACATGTGACAACCAATGGGATTAGCAACCATGTTCGCACGGGAATGGAGCAGAGTGATTTTGGGAGGATGTGACCGTTGAACAAATGTGTGTGCATGTTCTCCCACATCACTCTACAGTGGTGGAGTTGTTTGATGAGGGGATGACAATTAGTCATTTGTGACAGCGACCGTGTCCATTTGTGATTTCGCAACTCCATCACTAAAGTACATTGAGCAGGGATTGGGCTTGAAATTTATTTTAGGATTGATATATTTGGGAAGGTAGTACTCAAATCAATCCATGAGATACAGAAATTCCATTTGACATTTCGGAGCTTGAAATTGCAACACAAGGAAGCGGTCCCAAAATTCCATAGGGGATTCATGCCGGGCCTTCCATTGTTGTAATAGTTTTTGGTCAAAAGGTTATGAATCAAAATGATGCTAAGTAGATTCGATGAGATCTCAGAACTACTCAAGTGAGTGCACGCTTTGGGATGGCAGACTCTAGCACCACCATAGTGGGGATTCACAAAGTGTGTATGAAATTAGCACGCTGACCTCTTTTGACCTCTTTTGCAAGGAATTCATAGAAATATTCTAGGTACTTGTTACACAAAAATATCATGACCTTGATTATTTGCAGTCGGTGTAGGCCTATCATCACCTATACCAGCTTCCTAAGCAAGTCTTAAACCTCAGCTCTTCAAAACAAGCTTGAGAAAAGAGAGAAAGACATCAAAAAAGCAATATAACTCTGGTTCCGCACTTTCTCTTAGCTTTTCCTGTGGGCCCGCACCTTTTGTTCAAGATATCTGCGTACTTATACGCTCTGTATGTAAAGGGGAGGGTGCGTACCCCTGTAAAAGTCAAAAGGCGCAATTTTTATCTTTAAA
>APFE031567216.1:21848-40346 GCA_000404065.3 Pinus taeda | reverse complement strand
GAATATAAATATATATTTGATATATCTAATGAATGAATCATTTAAATTAAATATTGTCATATATAGATTTACAATTTTTATATATATTTATACATTTTATATATAATAGAGCAATATTTTATATTAAATAAATGAATTATTTTTAGCAGATTAACCTTTATTTTGTTTTATTATTCATAGGGTTAACCTAGCTCCGTGAATATAATGTTATTTTAATATTAAATCGGTTAGATGAAGTTTGACTGGGGCTCTTGTGTGAAAAAGTAGCCGTTAGATTTTTTAGCCGTTGGAGTCTCTGCTTAGGCTATTTAACACGCTGATCTGGATCTGTACCTTCAACTCGTCCTGATGATGAACCACATTAGTTGGTTCGAAACGCGTCGACCAAAGTTCTTCTTATGTGATTTACGCTGAAGCTCTCTTTACAACTATGACTAATCACAGAAGTCTCAATTCTACAATTGTTATTTTTAGTTAAGTTTTCTCTATTCTAGTGCTATGTACCTTTATAAGTATATGGGAATGGAGTGTCGAATCTGTTATTTTATTGTAAGAATGAGATGTTGGAACTATCTTTCTAATGGCTTGTTATGTGTTACATTTAATAAGGTTGTGTCCATGTAACAGCAGTTGCGAGTTATGCTTGCTGAGTCATGAATCAACTCTAACTCAAATCAACATCAAAGCAATTTTCTTTTTTTGAAGGAATGTTGCAAATATAGTCAGTCATTGTCAAGGCCTCATTGACCACCTTTATAAGATTTTACTTGGAAAACGGTCATAAATGTTATTGGTACATTATTCGTTATTTTGAGTAAAGTTTGCTCTTTTCTAGTGTTGTATATCTTTAGAAGTATATGGGAATGGTGTATTGAATCTATTATTTTATTGTTATGGCCTGTTATGTGTTGCATTTCATAAGGTTGTGTCCATGACTCCATCTAACAGGAATTGTGAGTGAATCATGAATCAACTCTGATTGAGATCAACATCAAAGCAATTTTCTTTTTTGGAGTGAATGTTGCATATGTAAGGCTGTCAAAATTGACCAACAACTTATTTTCCAGTGCTCTATTCCTGCCCTGATTCAAACCTTATTTATTAACATGGAAATTCCCTGTCTCAACACTTTAAGCCTTAGATTGAATATCCTAAGGACTACATCCACCTAGGATTAAGAATAATTTAGAAACTCTAGGCCACAATGACCCAAGATTAAGAATAATTTAGAAACATCGCAGCAATGACCCCAAATAAAAGGAGGAAATGGCACGGACACAAAATTTTATGTGATGACACAATGCCCAACACGTGGACCTCAATGGTGGACAGGTGTCATACCGGATCCATGCGCTTTGACACACATAATAACTTATAGAAATAGTTTTTTCATAATTAATATTTTACAGAAAGACATTCCATTGAAAATTTCTTTTCAACACACAGTTAGGTTGCCACAAGAAATCACTACTAGGTTGTAAGCCAAAATGTTTTTGTGACAAGAAAAAGATACAATCTAGTGTTGTAAGCCAAAATGTTTTTGTGACAAGAAAAAGATGCAATCTAGTGTTGTAAGCCAAAATGTTTTTGTGACAAGAAAAAGATACAATCTAGTTTTGTAAGCCAAAATGTTTCTATGCCAAGAAAAAGATACAATCCATCCAAAATCCACATCATAATGTGGTTAGAACCAAAAACATATGACACCCCTATTCTTTATGGCCCTGAGAATCTTGAGTGCCAAAACTCACCGAGTTACCTTCTTAAGCTAGGTAGGTTGGCATACCAGTCAAGGGCTAATTAGGAAATGGTTGATTGTTGCCATATGATTGATTCCAATTTGCATCTTCCAACTATGGAGGTACTGAGTACCCATACCTCACATTTGCACTACTGACCCCTACATTAAGTGGAGGTGTGTAATGAGCATACAGAGAATTGACACCAACTCTGGTAGGAACAAGGCAAGTGGGTAAACCCTCAGTTTGATAGTGGGGCTCTTAAATGTTTATGAGATCTTGGAATAATGGTGTATTATCTGCAATGGAGTCCAATGAGTTTGAAATAATCCTGGTTTCATCAGCTATTCTTGTATCGTTGATCATCTCTTGTTCCTTTTCAAGCATTTGTTGTGCCTTTCATTTTTCCTTTTCCTGTCTTGCCATTTTCTTTTGTTGGTCCTTAACTTGGCTTGCTTTATCTCTTTCAATCCTTTCATCTGCTCAACTTTGTGCTGCAATAATCCTTGTTGCCTTCTTCTCCTTGACTAGATCCTTCTTTTTCTGTTTTAATTCTTGCATTAAATTTTTTTTTTTTCAGACTCAACTAACAGGTTTATATAGTCCTCTGAGGTGATTAACTGTGAGCTTCGGCCCAGACGAAGACTACCCGGTGCACCTTGTTTTTTTTTCATTGATACTCTCTCTACTGGTAGCTTTAGGAATCATCCAAGTGTCTTCTCCAGCCCTCCCACTTGCATTTCATTGCTTGGTACTTCCCTTTCAGTATCTGTTGGAACTGATTGAACTATATCATTATCTTCATTTGATGCCTAATTATGTCCTTCATCTTCTTCCATTGATCTATTGTCCACAAAAAAATGAACAATTTCACTGTTCAATTCTACTGGTTGTGAGGGCATGTTCATGCTTTCTTCATTGGTTGCTAAGACACTATGTGCATTCATATTGATCATTGCTTCTGCTACCCATGAAGGTGGGGTTACCTGTCTTGGAAATGTCAATTGGTCATTGTCAACAATATCATTAACAATATCAGCAACAGGAATTTCATGTTCTTGAGTTGGTGGAACAATCTCCATGTTACTGCAAATTTGTTCATTGTTATATTGTGTTTCACATACAGTTTCATCATCTTCAACATAAAAGTGTCCTTGAGATAGGGAAATCATGTTACCAGCTGCAACAACATCATCTTGGTTATCTACTTCTTGCACTTCAAGACCTGTTTGGGCATTCCCTTCTTCCTGACCATCCACATGAAATGCTTGGCTACAACCAGTATCATGCATAAGAGCATCATAGTTCAGTGGCCAGATTCCTATCCTCTTAAAGCTAGCCTTGATATTTGATGGTGTCAAAGCCATTTTAAAAGCTTTACTTGCAAGCTCTGCTAGCTCAAACCTTTTCACCTCAACCCCTGGATTATTTGCCATCCATGCAACGCACTCCGACCTAAAATAGTTCTTGAAAGGGCCAAACACACTAACATCAAGGGGTTGCAGTCTGTGAGTGGCATAAGCTGGCAATGTCAACAGGTCGATGCCTAAATTGTTTGCTTCATCAATTGTTTGTACAACCATGTGGCTCCCATGGCCATCTAATATCAAAAGGTGTATGTTATTAGGTGAGACACCACCTGGTACCGATGCAGCAAAGTGAAAAAGCCAACTTAGAAATAGTTCTTTAGTCATCCATGCATGGGGATGTGCAGCCATGCATGCACCTGATTCACAGTTCTGTATATAGTTTTTCAGTTGATTTTTACCTTTGAATAGATAAAATCCTGGGATTGAAGTACCAATTGCATTGACACAACATAAAATAGTTATCCACTCCCTTCTCTTGGGAAAAATCTTTGGCACATTTTGGCTCCCTCTCTTGGCAATTACCCGCATGCCACAATTCCTCCCTGCCTGTAAACCTGTTTCATCACAGTTCCATATATGGTCTGCTCCATAAGAATGTTTATCATAAGCACTAAAGTGTGTCATAGAACTTTTGCACAACTGCAGGGCGCAAATTTAATGCTCTGTCTCTGTTAAGGCCCTCAGCATTACAGAATACAAGTTCTGGATGCCTTTTTTTAAACCCAAACCACCATGATTTACCAGGAAACCCATCTTTGAATGGGTTTGGCCTCCCTTGACAAATTTGAGCAACTGTTGATTTGAGTTGTATCAACTCTAGCACATGTCCTAGTTGGGCCATCTCTTTACACCACTCAACCACCTCGGCCTCCTCCTCCTCAGTCATAACTGTAAGAGGCCCTCTACTTTTTTTATGAGTTAGTCCATTTATCCAATAATGTATTGATGAGGGAGGAATACCATGTTTTTTTGCAGATGCCCGAACTGAGTATCCATTAAACTCTATGTCATCAATTGCAACTAACATTTGTTCTTTTGTCCATCCTCTTATAGCACTGATCTTTTTAGTTGAGCTTGCCCCTTGGACTATTGTTGATGGTGGTTCCGTGGCTGATGGTGTGTTAACATCAGCTGTTGTCACATGGTCATCCTCAACAATGTTCCCTGGTGCATTGTTGGCATTGACATCAGTTGGCCTGTCATCATCAAACGATGTGCATCGCAGCTACACACCCCTTTTCACTCTCCTGCCACTTCTCCTTGTACGAGCAGAGTAACTTCCTTTTGCCATAGATGCAACAACCTGTAAAATTATTGCTGCATTTAGACATTAGAATATTTGTAATATACTTCATTACTTCTGCAAAAATACTTTTCCTTTATTACAGGAAATTATCAAAATGTATGTTACAGGAAATCGAATTGCATTACTTATGTTACAGGAAATTGAATTGCATTACTTCGTAGTCTCTCATTGCAAATTACTTCGTAGTCTCTCAATTGCCTACCTGTTCATCAGTTTAGCAACTTTAATATGGATTCAAGTAGGATTCTATGATAGTTGTTTCAAATATCATTTTCCATTTTTTTTACTGTTTGGCATTGCCAAAAATGTCTCAGTTCTGCAACTTCTCCATTGCAGTCCATGGCCACCATTCCAGGCATAAATTCTATGTTGGGAACAACTTGCAGTTGTGATAAGCCTTGTGGTCTCTCAATTGCCTGCCTGTTCATCAGTTTAGCAACTTTTATATGGATTGAAGTAGGATTCTATGATAGTTGTTTCAAATATCATTTGCCATTTATTTTGCTTTTTGGCATTGCCAAAAATGTCTCAGTACTGCAACTTCTCCATTGCAGTCCATGGCCACCATTCTAGGCATAAATTCTATGTTGGGAACAACTTGCAGCTATGATCAGCCTTGTGGTCTCTCAATTTCCTGCTTGTTCATCAATTTAGCAACTTTTATATGACCAATCACACAACTATGAAATTCTACATCCAATTTCAAAAGATTCTATTTCTCAAGCTGTTGAAGTTTGGATATGGGAGCACTAGAAGTGATAAATCATATTAATATTGCACATCAATATAAATTCACATTTTCTAGCCTTCGATTTAATGCAAATCCTCTTTCCACAGGGAACTTATCGAGCATTTCAATATTCTGGAGTTACTCTAAATATTTAGTATGTTTTTCGTTCACACTGGATTTTTCCATGTATTCATCTGTTTTCATAATGAGAGTAAATGTTTAACTTTCATAGGGCAGTGTCAAAATTTTGCAAATGTCATTCCAAGTAAATCCATAGTTCGTCAATTTAGCAACTTTTATATGGATTCAAGTAGGATTCTATGATATTCTTTCAAAATCCATAGTTCATCAATTTAGCAACTTTTATATGGATTCAAGTAGGATTCTATGATAGTTGTTTCAAAATCCATAGTTCATCAATTTAGAAACTTTTATATGGATTCAAGTAGGATTCTATGATAGTTGTTTCAAATATCACTTTCCATTTTATTTTTTTTTGGCATTGCCAAAAATGTCTCAGTACTGCAACTTCTCATGGATTTTCAAAATTTTGCTTCGTTTTCCTGAAATAAGCAGTCAAAATTCACCTCCTAGGGTCACCTGCAAAAATTAGTTTTCACATTGATGGATTTACATTTTAATATTTTCTCCAGGTTTTGGATAGCACTCACAACCTCAAATGTCTAATATTCCTTATCTCACCAAGATGGGAGAATATTCCCAAAAAAAATGAAGGATGTGAGAATGGAATACCATATCAAGGTGTCCATGAAATACATGAATAACTAGGACCCATGATCACACCACAAAAATTTTGTTACTTTGATTAAGTAAAACATGCCACTTGCATGGAATATTTTTAATCTTCAATTTTGTGTTCATTGGAGAGACCATAAGTTTGATTTGGAAATAGTAGTTGAAGAGGAAATTTGCAAGCAACAATCTCAAGGAAGAATAAAAAGAAGCAATGCCAAAATCTCAGAAGTGATGAAAACCAGGATAACTGTCAAGTAGTTTATCAATGTTTTGTTTTCCTCCTTTGACCATCTCAAAGCATGATTCCTTTGAGCCCATATCTCACTATAAAACACAACAAGGATAATGGTCCATGCCAATACCACAATGATTTTTGATACCATACTCATTCAAATTAGTGAAGTCTCTTTTGACGCTAAACTGTATTGTATTCCAGCATCAAGCAATGACTACCAAAAACATAGGCTTACCTATGTAATGAAGGCACTAAAGAGCCCTGTTGATATGTCTCTAGTTTATGATAAATTATAATGAAGATTGTTTTCTCTTGTTCTCATCATTGTTGCTGCATGGTTATTAAAAAAAAAATTTGAATTTATTTTTGCTACAGTAGCATGGAACTCTTTTGAACCGCGTCCCTATTATCTTCAAGAAAACCAAGAAAAACCTCCCTCGGAATATTTAGTTACTATAAATATTTAGTATGTCCAGACAGATCATGTAAGAACTCTAATAAATGAAAACAATGAAAACGGAACTGTAAGAACAATGACTTTCAATAGTTGTTTGTGAAACCATCTAGGTATCCTTCTAGCAATTATGGCCAAACAGATCATGTAAGAAATCTGATAAATGAAAACAATGAAAACAAAACTGTAAGAAGAATGAGTTGTAATTCATATAACTAACATGGATATATTGGCAACTGTTTTGTGATGTTGTCTTCAAGTTTGCTGAATGGTTTGAAAGCATAAGATGCAACTTCAACAGTGGGTGGATTTCTTTTATAGTTTTGGGCACTTGAATTTAATTAGTGGACATGGATGCACATGGATTGCAATGGCTTCATTTTGAATGTGTGGTCTGGATTTAATTTGATGTGATCTAATGGTTGGGAATTGTTTATTTGTTGATCCATGTGCTTTGATCTGTTTTAATGAGAAATAGAGTGAGTTGGGTGTCATTTATTACAGTTATTGGGTTTGGGTGCCATTTATTGCACAAAGTGGGTTTAAATGTTATTGGGTTGGGTGTCATTTATTGAACATAGAGTGTTTAGTTGTTGAACAACACAACAGTTATGGCTGACATACATTCCCTTTTGTTATGTGCAGGTAGGAATATTCCTTTGGGATGCAAAGTTGCAGTTCTGATGAGTGGGGGTTGAAGTGACTGCTGCTTTGTACTTCTGGAATAGGCCATTTTGGAAGCCTTTATGGTTTTAGCTATTTTCTAGTTGGGTCAATATGGTTTGCAGTTTTAACTAGTAAAATACTATTTATGGACAGTTGTGGGCCCAGTCAATGTATGGGGAAATTTTGGACATAAATTAATACCTATTTATACTTAATGTTATCTATTTTTGTTTAAATATTGGTTTCAGAAGTCTCAATTTATGATAGTTTGGTAGGACCAGTACTATATCAATTATTGGTCCCTGCACAACATTAGGAATCTCTCCCCTAATTCTTGAAAGTTTGTATGATTATGAAGCACTTCCATTTTCCTCAGCTTATTTTCCTCAACTTATGACAATCACGCACATACAGCTTTAACATCGGCCGTATAGTTGATGGGCATTATGGTCGTTTATGTGCATAGTATGATACGATATGGTCGTTTATGTGCACACGATAGTCTTGAAAAAATGTGACGATTTCGCTTACGACATCCTCTCTTTCCCAGATTTGGCAGTGGATCCTCCGGGCCCCGCCAGCTCCTTCAAAACTCTTGCTCTATTTCATTTTCAAAACAGTGGTACTCCCACTCTGTTTTGTTTTCAAATTCAAAATCTTGATGTAAACCATGACGTAGTTGCCTAATACCCAAAAAAATATTGAACTGCTTTGAATTTGGTGTTAGCGGCAGAAAGAAAGTAAAAGCATGAGTCAAGCTCTCTACTTCGAGGAATTGGTTGGGCGTAGGATCGCATTTCATCTCCCGGTTTTGGAGTAAGTGGATGTGCGAATTCTCTGTTGGCTGTTAGACATTTCTAAAGCTTCAATTGTTTTACTGTAATTATTGTCCTTTGCCTTTTGGATTTCGAATGTTTTTTAATATTGCATATGGTAATGATGATGTATGTATTTCAGCACTCTTCTCAAATTTTATAGTCAATTATTGTGTCTCCCAAACAAAATTTCATTTTTGTGTGTTTCATCTGAAATATTTGTTTATTTTAGATTGCTATGCAAACTGCATCACTGTAAATTACAAATTGCACAGAATTGACCTGCAACAATGATGTAGCGCAGCTCCGGAATCATTTGGGTGAAGCAGTATGGATACCACTGGCCCGCTGGTAACAAAAGGGAATAAATGATCCTAGAATGAAGGTTCAGTGGTAAGCTCGACCTAGCGAAGAACAAGGAAATGGAAGAGGAAAGTGGAGTAGTCAAAGGGTTTTATAGCTGAAGACCAACTACATTCCGAGAGGGCTGGCAACTCCATCAAGAAATGATTAAAAAACAAATGGCTAGCTCAAAATACAATTAAGTGTCTAAGCGCTTCCTCCAAAAGTCTCACTGAGGACCAGGGTTGGAATTTCAAAAAACACTTGCCTGTCAAATTTGACATTTTTCACATTTCTTAACTTGTTTTTAGCCAAGTTTTTGATATTTTATTATTTTTAAATTACACTTGACGAGTAAATCACCCCATAACAAACAATTTACCTATCAAATTCCAACCCGACCAACGACTCCAGATAAGGGTACCGTAGTTACAGGGATTTGTCCTTATCGGATATTAACGTAAACAAAATCTTTAAGATATAAAGCCTACTATCTATCCAAGTAAAGAGGAAACCCAAAACTGACGGTAAATTGTTCCCATATGTTCATAATAGAGCTTAATAAAGAAGTTACTTGCAGGATTTTCGAATGTGAACTTTCTCCTATTTTTGTTCTGTGGTTTTTTAATTTTTTGATTATGATTTTTATAATCTTTATTAACCCTATGAATAATTAATTTTGAAGGTTTCATATTTTTTATAGTGAATTTTTAAACATTTTGATTTTATTTTTATTAGCCAAATTTTAAATATTTTAATGTTTATTGAGATGGGTATTGCTATTTTATATTATCTTTATAGAACTATTTTTTAGTTTGTGACTGTTATATTTATTTTATCCATGTGTTTTAAAATATTTCATAAAAAAATTAATTAAATAATTTAGCTAAAAAAAATGAAAACCATTGAAATTACACAATCTCTATTTTCAAATAAAAGATAAAGAAATATTTTATAAAAATAATATTTCAAAAATATTTGAATCTTAATTATATTTTTAAAATGCTTGAAAACTGAATTAATAATTTTGCATATCTTTAAAGTTTTTATATTTTGATAATCATTATTTTTGGTCATTTGAATTTTGAATTTTTATATAATATTTATGTGACATCCTCAGACCTTTGAGTTATTTTATGGATATTATCTTGTTTTTACTATTACGGTTGAGTAAAATGGAAAAACAAGTTGGTTTTGTGGTGTTATTAATTTTGAGTTTAATTAAGTAAAGTTATAAAAATATTAACACCGTCTCTATGAAAGATCTAAAGAATTACTAATGAACCTCAGTAACTCTCTTTTCACATGACAGTTATAAGTTAAGTAGTAGTATTCCTTACATGCCTTTCTGTTACAAGAGGGAAGAGAGAAGGAGGAAGGGGTGGTTGGAGAAGAAGGAAAGGTTCCTTGAGCTAAACAGAGTTTCATTGGGAAAAAAAAAAACCTTCAGAGAGACTTCCCTGGAGGAAGAAACATCCATTTTGCCCGCTAGACCTAGAGTCCTGAGGCCGAAGCAATAAAACTATTGTCTTGAGGAAAACTTATCGAAGGGATAAAGAGGAGCTTGGGGGGAGAATATTGGACGTAATTGTTAAATTCTCATTGGAAGGGTGGAGAGGTTCATCTAATAGTGAATTAGACTTTCAATAGCAGATAAGTGTATATCCATGTTTGTGTTTATAATTTGTTATTTCAAAGAAATTAGGCAGATAAATAAGAATGTAAGCTTGCTAACATCGTCTAAGTAGAAAATGAATTTAAATGGCACTCGTGATTGCATGGTTCTCTATTTTCATCTGTAGCATGAAGTGAATGAAATGAGAAAGATAACCTTGAATTGCAGACTGTTATTGTGATGCATGTACTTATGAATAGTTAATATAGGTATCTAGTTTGTAGTAATGCCTACAGGTTATTATATTTCAACATAAAGATCAAAAGGTGTAGGACGATACAACCTCTGTTGCTTGAGCATGATAACTACGTTTACCAAATCAAGAATTTGTGCATGAGTAAAACTAACAACCAAATGAGTTATGAAATAACCGTTTGCTATAAAAAATAAGAACAAATATATAAACAAGAAGTTATATGAGTTAATTCAGTTACGCTGCCATTTCCGACACGAAATGTAGAATAAGTTCTACCTACAGATTGGTTGTAGGTATAATCCCACATTGTGTATTAAATTGAAAACCTGTGCAGCAAGATTATTCCATTCAAAAGAATATGCCGAATTTATTAGTGAAGAATCTGATTTCTAATCACATGTCCTAGGAAATCAAATGATGTTGTTAATAAGTAACCATTAAGAACTAGGTATGCACAAAATATTTCTTCAAGAAAATGATATATGTATAATGTGACTAGCCATGAGGGCTTCCAGCTAGCAGGCAGGCATTCAATGCAAGAAATGCTAAATGTTAATCCTTCTCAAAACCTAGAATTAATAGTGAAATTGGTACATTATAAATAAATTAGTTACAGAAACTAAACAAGGAAATTTATACCCGAAAGGAAGCAAGATACGAATGATTTAAGGGTATTTTCCAGATTGGTTCCATCGCCCAGTGCTGGGGTGGACACCAAGGAACGACATTCTAATAGAACAGGATTGACTTGGTTGAAAGGACTATAATTAATAGATGAAAATACCCGACATAAACATAGTGATTAAAGGACAACATATTCTGCAAATGATACGTTACATATCAGAAAAGAAACTAGATCCTTGAATCATTGAACAAAAAGGTAAAATAGAGGAATTGCATAAATACACACTAAATAATCCCAAATAGAAAAAATTGTATATACAACTAAGAGGATGTGCAAAACCTACGATTGGAAGGTTAGTCCTAAAATCTATTACGAAACAGTAGCCTCTTCAAGAGTTCGACTTAATACAGACAAGGGTATGGTAACCTGAAATCAAACCCTAAATAGAAACCCTCATGTAGCTGCCTAAATTTTAACTCAAAATCAGTCTGAGACTTGCCAAGCGAAAGGAAGGCCCTCATACCAGTGCGAATTACTATGAGGAAATATGGGTCTTTCGGTAGCTTGGCACCCGCATCCAATCTCCAGTGGGCTAAGGCCCTCCTGCATCAGATCGTTGTAATAGGTTAAAAACGTGGGGTGAAATAGACTAATTGTCACTAATAAAGATAATCCTTAGACATTTAACATTTTACCAGATGGGAGGCGGGGATAACGGTGGTCCTCAGCAGCATGAGTTCTGGGAATAGCTATAGTCGTAGTTCCTACAAGAAGGAACCCTTAGTAAACCCTCAGCAAAGGAAATACAAAACATCTGCGATCAATCTAGAACTGAAACAAAAGGAAAAGGACCCAATTCCTCGCATGACAGATTTACCTGTATAGAATGAGTGGCCATGACACATAACTGGTGTAGGAAAGACTATCCAAGGAAGAATATATCCAACCTAATTAGGATTTCACAGAACACAACTTCAAGAACCAAACCAAGCCAAATGATCGAAGAACAAGGACAGAGTACCGAGTTGTTAGCATAACACCTCAGGTTTCGGTGGACTGTTGGATCCAACACTTTGATCAGACGGTATCATAGGTTATAGATGGCATCCGATTAAGAAGGGACCTATCAGCTGGCGACCATTCAACCGTAGGCCAGTCGGACAAGGTCTAGAAGTATTAATTCGTGCGATACATATACAAAGAATGCTAAACCAAGAACTTTAATACCATGTACAAATATGTCAGTCTATAATGTTACATGTGTAATATAAACCAGAGGATGTACGACATGAATCTGTGAATTGATTATACTCACACTTTCGTAGTTATGATGTCCACTTTTCTATTAATTGTATTATTGTAGTTTAATTCCTAATAATGACTGCTATCATCGAATCATGGTAAAACATTTTTTTTTATTTTTTTTTTATAATTATCTATGCACATTATTAATTAATGAGTAGGTGTTACAATTGGTATCAGAGCCTTCAAGTTACTACACTGAGGCTTGAATGAATGATCTTAGAAATAAAAAAATAGTTATGATGCACAGAGGAGCAAAGGACGCAACAGGAGACAAGGAGTAGGATCCACCCCTTTCGGTGGAACTGTAGGATGTAACCCAGAAGTATGGGTACAGGTGGGAGAAGAAAATGCAAGTAC
The DNA here is from genome assembly GCA_000404065.3 of Pinus taeda. NCBI lineage: Eukaryota > Viridiplantae > Streptophyta > Pinopsida > Pinales > Pinaceae > Pinus > Pinus taeda. Next base: position 27,775 of record APFE031567216.1, on the reverse strand, counting down.
CAATGCTGCTTTATTAGAAACAGTCCAACAGTTACAAACATAGATGTAGAGTCTGTGAGATGATAACGAAAGATTACATTTGAAACAAGAAAAGATTATGAAAAGTTTGTCAGATAGACAAAATCAGAGGAATCCAAACCCCAGTCAAGGAGAAGAGAAAAGGATGGAATCTTGCAGAGAGCAAGAGGAATGCCTGGAGTCTGAAGGGGCACAAATCGGTAATGAGGAAGAATCAGATAATGTCTTTAGTAAAAAGGGATTAAAAAGGCATAAGACAAAACTTCAATGAGATCTCAAGAAGATCAAACCACCGATCTATAATGGTGAGGCAGAAGAAGCGGCAGAGGCTTGGTTAATTAATATGAATAAATATTTCCAAATATATGAACATGATGACAATTTGAGGGAAAGGTTAGCAATTTATCAGTTACAAGGCAAGGCCACCCTGTGGTGGGAAGAAATCAAAATAGTCAAAGAAATTAATGAGCAGGTCACCTGGGAAAAATTTCAAAGGCATTTCAAGGATAGATATTTGACTGAGCGATTCTACAACGATAAAGCAAAAGAGTTTCATGACTTGAAACTAGGACAACAGACTATGGATGAATTTATAACCAAGTTCACCTCACCATTAAGATATGTTCCCTACATCTGTGAAGAAAAGGCTAAAGTCCAACACTTTATTAGCAGCTTACCTGCCTCATTGAAGTTGAAATTGGAGTTTGATAATCCAAAAACGATGGACAAAGAAGTCCAAAAAGCTCAGATCTGCTAGCAACAAATGAAATAGAAGGGTAAAGTTAATAAAAGTTGGCCAAGTAAGAAATGGCAGAAATATTTTACAAATAATAAAACATGAAGAATACAGGTACCAAATATCTAGGACAAAAGGGACCAAATACATATGCTAACCGAAATCAACAGAGGTATAGACCTCAGAACGGAATAAAACAAAATGAGGAGTCAAGTAAGTTAGAGACTAGTCAGATTCCCAAACCTCCTTTGCAGTGTTGGGGCTGTGGGGAACCCCATTACTACAAGAATTGTCCTCATAGAGGGAGAGTGGAACCTGTTGCAAATGTTCACGAAGCTTCTATTGTTCGTGATATGGCACGGAGCATACCCCAGATTAATGCAAAATTGGAAGATCGCCAAGCAGATTATCAACCCTCGAAGGTGGAACTCGAAGGTGAAATATACAATCATCCTGCTTCCATTTTAATAGATCTGGGTGCTAGCTTAAGCTATGTCAATCCTAGAATATTTGATGTATGTACCTAAAAAGTTAAAAATTTAAGAACCCGTGGCTAATTCAACTAGCCACAGGTGCAAAAACAAGTGTCAGTGGAAAAGTAGAGGACTGTGAAATAAAATTGGCAAGACAATAGATTAAGATAGATTTAAATATACTACCATTAGTTTCCTATGATTTCCTAATAGGAATGGACTAGTTTGAACGACAATGGGCTTTAGTAAACTGTAAGGATAAGACCATTGATTTTCTATCAAATGATGGTACTAGAATAGAAATTCAGGGTGTTAAGAGAGAATTCAAGTTACGACCTGTTATAGCTCGTCAGATAGCGAAATGTATGCGTAAAGGTTGTCAAATCTATGTGGTTCAAGTGGGGTATACAAACTCCAAAGATAAAATGTCAGTCTTGGAGAAAATACCAGTAATCCAAGAATTTAAAGACATGTTACTAGAAGATATTCCCGGACTACCACCCAAGATGAACCTTGATTTTACCATAGAATTGGTCCCTGGAGCTGCCTCGGTTTCCAAAGCTCCCTACAAAATGAGTGTTCCTAAGTTAACTAAACTAAAAATATAGCTACAAGAGTTTTTAGATAAAGGGTATATCTAACCCAGTGTATCCCTTGGGGAGCCCCAGTTTTGTTCGTAAGGAAGAAGGATGGTACTTTGTGGTTATGCATAGATTTCAAACAATTGAACAAGTTAACCATTAAGAATAAGTATCCCTTACCCTGAATCGATGACCTCTTTGATCAGGTTAAAGGAGCGGTGGTATTTTGAAAAATTTATTTAAAATCTGGATATCATCATATTCGAAGGATGAAGACATATACAAGATTGCATTTAGAACATGTTATGGCCACTACGAGTTTGTAGCCTTTCCATTTAGACTCACTAATGCTCCAGAAACATTCATGAGTATGATGAATGTGGTTTTCCATCCTTATCTGGATAAATTCGTTCTTATATATTTATTGATGACATTCTGGTGTATTCCAGAAGTTTTGAGGAACATAAAGAACACCTTCGAATAGTGCTACAAAATTTAGGAGAAAACCAACTCTTTGCCAAATTTAGCAAGTGTGACTTCTTTAAGGATCGGACCCAGTATCTAGGACATGTCATATCCTTTGATGGTATAGCAGTTGATCTAGAGAAAATGAAGAACATCATGAACTGGCCTATCCCAACCAATGTGGTGGAAATATGCTCCTTTATGAGTCTTGCGGGTTATTATAGAAGGCTTATAAGGAGATTTTCTAAAGTCGCTTCTCCAATTACCTCCTTACAGAAAAACGGAACAACTTTCAAATGGTCCAAATATTGTCAAGAAAGTTTTGAAAAGTTAAAGCAATTACTTACCACAAATTATTTTATAAAGATCGCAGATCCTGAAGTAGATTTTATAGTCTGCATATATGCATACAAAGAAGGTGTAGGTGGCGTTTTAATGCAGAATGACAAGGTCATTTCTTACGAATATCATAAGTTAAAAGAGCATGAATAGAAATATTCTGTTTACGATTTGGAGCTAGTTGTTGTGGTTCACGCCTTAAAGGTATGACGACACTATTTATAGGGGAAAATATTTTTTCTCAAAACAAACCACATCATCTTAACTAGTTTCTTTAATCAGCCTACCTTGAATGCGCGCTAAGCTCGGTGGACTACGTTCTTAAGCGAATTTGATTTTGAAATCAAACATTTGAAAGGAAAAGAAAATAGGGTGGCAGATGTGTTAAGTAGGAAGCTGCACCATATCTACGAGATTTCATTTAGTCAAGTTGAATTCAATTTTGCTGATCAACTAAAGGAAGCAGCTCAGAAGGACCCTAAATACAGCTACCTTTGGCAGCAAGTAAAATCTGTACAAAATTTGGCAAAGCATAGAGAGTATAGTATTAACTCTGAAAATTTATTGATGTTAAGAAATCGTATTTACGTTCCTAATCAATTGTCATTAAAACAAATCATGTTAGATGAATTTCACACAAGTCCCTATGTTGCTCACCGAGGCTATCAAAAGCTTTTCTTTGCTATCAAGAAAAACTATTATTGGCCTAGTATGAGAAAGGACATTGCTGAGTATTTAGCCAAATGTCTGGAATGCCAGCAAGTCAAAGTTGAGCTCCAGCACCCTGCTGGGTTTCTGCATCCTTTACCTATCCTTGAATGGAAATGGGATACAATAACTTTGGATTTTATAACTAGATTATCTCGGTCTAAAAGACAAAATGACTCAATTATGGTTGTGGTAGACAAACTGAGCAAGACAACTCATTTTATACCTGTCAAATCCACATACCAAACAACCCAAATAGCGGCTATATTTATGAAGGAGATTTTTCGGCTGCACAGTATGCCTCAAGTCATAATATTTGATCGGGTTGTTAAGTTCACCTCTTCTTTTTGGAAAGCATTGTTCACCGGGCTAGGTACACAAATCCACTTTAGTGTCACTTGTCACCCTCGGACCGATGGGCAAACCGAAAGAGTGAATCAAGTGGTAGAGGACATGATGCACATGTGATGCAACAACCTGGAAAATGGGAAGAGTATCTACATTAGTAGAATTTTCTTACAACAATGGTTATCATGAATCGCTTAAAATGAGTCCTTTTTAAGTACTCTATGGAAGGAAATGTACCATCCCTGCAAATTGGAACAATCCCGAGAACAAGATGATTTTAGGACGAGATACGCTGGAGGAAATGGAAAGAACAATGAAAAAGGTTCGACAAAATTTGAAGGCCACTCAAGACAAGCATAAATCGTACACTAATAAAAAGAGAACCTACTGGCAGTTCCCAGTAGGAGACCATGTGTATGTGTGAATTAAACCTAAGAGAAGCACATTGAGATGGGGAAAATGTGCCAAGCTAGCCCCCTGGTTCTGTGGCCCTTTCCAAATTCTAGACAAAATAGGGCCAGTGGCCTATAAATTAGCAATACCCAGCCACATTCGAGTTCATAATGTATTCCATGTTTCCCTTTTAAATAAATATGTGTATGACCCTAGACATATCATAAATTAGTAAGAACTTACAGGTATTATTATATATTATATATAATATATATATATAATTTATATATATATTAATATAATATATATATATATAATACAGAAAAATCTATTTATTTTGGGACATAGTGCTTACGTGCATGCCACTTATATAACAATTGTATTTATGGTAGGTCAAACTGAAACGCGAATTTCTGGTCGAACCCTTGCACATACTCGATTAGAGATAAGTAACATCGTGTAGGCAAGCTATCATCTAGGTTAAAGTGCAATGGAAGCACTTCGGCCTGAAAGAAGCCACTTGGGAGGATAAGGAGTTTATGCAGGAGACATATCCTAAATTATTTCAGGAGCAGATAGAAGAATGAACACCAGGGACAGTGTTCTGCTAAGGGGGGGAAGACGTGAAATCCTCAGACCTTTAAGTTATTTTATGTGATATTTTACGGTTGATTAAAACGGATAAACAAGTTGGTTTTGTGGTGTTATTAATTTTGAGTTTAATTAAGTAAAGTTATAGAAATATTAACACTATCTCTATGAAAGATCTAAAGAATTACTGATGAACCTTAGTAAATCTCTTTTCACATGATAATTATCAGTTAATAAGCAATTATTCCTTACTTGCCTTTCTCTTACAAGAGGGAAGAGAGAAGGAGGAAGGGGGGCTTGGAGAAGAAGGAAAGGTTCCTTGAGCTGAACAGAGCTTCAGTGGGAAAAAAATCCTTGAGAGAGACTTCCCTAGAGGAAGAAACATTCATTTTGTGGGCTGGACCTGGAGTCCTGAGGCCGAAGCAATAGAACCGTTGTGTTGAAGAAAACTAATCGGAGGGATAAAGAGGATCTTGGCAGGAGAATATTGGAAGTAATTGCCAAATTATAATTGGAAGGGTGGAGAGGTTCATCTAACAGTGAATTAGACTTTCAATGGCAGATAAGTTTATATGCATGTCTGTGTTTATAATTTGTTATCTGAAGAAACTTAGGCAAATAAATAAGAATGTAAACTTGTTAACATCATCTAACTTGTAGAAAATGAATTTAAATGGCACTCGTGATTGCATGTTTCTCTATTTTCATATGTAGCATGAAGTGAATGGAACGAGAAAGATAACCTTGAATTGCAGACTGTTATTATGATGCATGTACTTATGAATAGTTAATATAGGTATCTAGTTTGTAGTAATGCCTACATGTTATTATATTTCAACATAAATATCAAAAGGTGTAGGACGATACAACCTTTGCTTCCTGAACATGATAACTATGTTTACCAAATCAAGAATCTGTGCATGAGTAAAACTAGACAACCAAATGAGTTATGAAATAACCCTTCGCTATCAAAAATAAGAACAGATATATAAACAAGAAGTTATATGAGTTAATTTGGTTATGCTGCCATTTCCAGGCATAAATGTAGAATAAGTTCTACCTACAGATTGGTAGTAGGTATAATCCCACACTGTGTATTAAATTAAAAACCTGCATTTCAAGATTATTCCATTCAAAAGAATATGCCGAATTTATTAGTGAAGAATTTGAGTTCTAATCACATATCCTAGGAAATCAAACGATGTTGTTAGTAAGTAACCATTAAGAGCTAGGTATGCATAGAGTATTTCTTCAAGAAAATGATATCTATATATA
>APFE031567216.1:0-16026 GCA_000404065.3 Pinus taeda | reverse complement strand
GGGGGGGGGGGGGGGGAGCCAGGCCAACACAATAAACATGTAATAATGAGATTTACCATGATATCCACCTGATCACTAGGCCAAACAAGCATGAATGCCACTAGATCTCTCCACCTACACCGTGAGGAATTTTCCTGTCTCCTAGTCTCTCAAGCTTTACCGCAATCCACACTGGATCAATAGGCCCTAAACTGAGACCCACTCTCTAGGCTTTACCGCATATCCCAAACTAGGATTACTAGGCCCAATAGAGAGCAATCCACCTCTTGGCTTTACTATATATCCTGCCATTCATCGACAAGGATTCCTAGGCCCACTAAGGCAACACAATCTTGGCTTTACCACAACCCACAGTTTGGATCAGGGGTTATGATCCAGGTGGATATTGGTGGCCACCTGCCTATTCCACTTGGACCCCCACCATTGTTTATTTTAGTTTTTTTGGTTCCTTATTTGTAGCACAATTTACTATTTTTGGTAGTTTGTCGGGTCCTGAACTTTCGGAGCTGTTTTGAGGCCACAAACGACTTTTTTTTTTTGGAAAATGAGGACCAACATGGGGCATATATTGATTTTGGTCATTCAAAAGTTTTAGTCCTCGGATAGATCTTTCTAATGAGCTATTGTGCACGTCAAACGAAGATTGTATGCCAAAGTTATGACCTTGGGAAGTTGATGTACCAATTTACCCAAACGGGGCCTATATTTTGGCGCTTCATCTCCTAGGGTTAGGTTTTTGGATGTTTAGGGTTTTCCATTGTCTCTAAATAATAAATAGGCCTTTGAGCCTCATTGTAACACATTTTAGAGGCATGTAGCCACCACATCTCTTCTCAGAGATAAGCTAACATCGCCCGAGCTAGTCTTATCTCCATTCTGTTTGTAAGCATATTTCAGTATTTGATATTAATGAAATGAAGTGTTATTTCTATTGCATCTTTGTATTTATGGTTATGTCTGTAATTTGTTGCATTCTTGTTTAAATCTGGATCAAGTTACTAGGCTAGTGTCTTTACCGTGATCCACGATCTGGTTCAAGGACCACTAGGCCATGTGCTCTATCATTTGGAGATCCACCTCACCCAGCTTCAAATCCATCTGAGAATCCAACTCAACCAAAACTTGAGAACCCCATTACACCATGACTATCCAGAAATGGCAAGGCTAGGACGAAAACATTGTTACACTTGGAAAAACCCATGCCATAACAGCAAAAGAACCACATGCAATACCATGCATGCTGCCAAATCTAGCAAGGAAAATATACATGCAAATTGATACCTGCAAAGAATATTGTTGTAGCTACCTGATCCTGCTCTTCCTTGCTTTCTCCTTCCTCTTTCCTTCTTCGCCTTTCTTGATCCAATGCCAAATGCTCCAAGAAAAATGTAAGTGTCCAAGAGTGTGCCAAGTTCCTTAGCCATAATAACTGAAATGAACACCCACTAGGATGTTTTGCCCAACATTTAGCTTGGACTAAGTGTCCCATCAACCGTGGTTATTATTTTTGCCTTTATTAAATTTTATTACATGGAATTTTCACCAAGGTTGTTATGGAACCCTCCCCCTTGGGGGATATTGTCCTCAGCATTCAACCACACCTATACCTCAGCAAAATCGTTGAAAAACAAATATACTGCCCATGGAGATTTATAACATAGCTCGATGCAGTATTTACAAAGATCACCCTACTGAGAAGCAAACCAACATGATAAAATAAAAACATGGCAACTATAAATGACATGACACTCATACCACTTATTGGAGCTTTATAACATAGCTTATGGTGGTATTCACATCCATATACATGTGTACATATACCAAAACATCAGACATGTACCAAAACATATACCAAAGACATATACCAAAACACCATACCAACGTTTTTTCGTCAACGAGAAAACAATGAAGGATACATAGCCCGCATTTGATCCGCCATCTCCCATGTAGCTTCATCGAGCCTAAAGTGGTTCCACTACAATTTAACCTGCTCGATTGCTCATTTATGGAGCATGAGCACCTTTTTCTGCATGAGCACCTTAGTTTGGTGCAGGTACAACCAATCCATGCCAAAAAACAAACTGTATGATCCCAATGATGATATATTCAAACATGTTATGGTAGGCATACCATTCAAATCAAATGCACAAGTTCTTACCCATTGATGAACTTGCTTCTTTGTACTTGTAGCCAACTGCACTAACCAAGATTCTTCTTGTAATTCTTACTCAAACCACACTTATCCACCAAGTCAGGGCTAACATAACTGTAATTAGATCCATGGCTAATTAAAATAGAAATAAATTGATCACAAAGCTTACCGTCCATCTCAATGATAGATGCTTGATGGTCTGCCTATTTGTTATCCAATGCTGCATAAATATGAGGAACGCTCTTACCAACATCCCCAATAGTCTGTGCCTCCTGTGCACTATATATCTAAGGCCTATCACCCTGATTTTGTGGGCAATATCTCTTAATTTTCTCCTTACCGCATGTACAACACTCCAACTGAACAATACCCTCACCTATATGCTGTTGCTATGACCCATGTCCCTGTCTAGCTGTATTAAATCTCTTTTGTGGTGTGACATTCTATTTCTCGTTTGCATTCTAAGGCCTTGTTCTTTTCAGCTGCCATTTACCTTTACCTTTGTCTTTTCCTTTCCATCCTTGATGAGATTAATTCTTATGATTTGAATTTTCATAGCAATGCTTCAATTTCCTAATAACTTCATCAAGTGACCGAGGCTTATCATATTCAATCTGATCTCTAAATGCTAATGGCAATCCACTAACAATTTGCTGAACTTTAGCCTTCTCATCTTTAATATACGATACATTCCTCAATAGCTCCAAGAACTTAGTTGTCTACTCTTCATTTGTCATTGATCCCATCTTTAGCTCATAGAATTCTTTGGCCTTACTATTGTAGTACCTTTCTGACTAGTATTTCTTCCTGAAAAGTCTCTGGAACTCGTGCCAAGTCAAGTCATCTATCCAGATGTCTCTAACCCGCTTCACATCTTCCCACCAGATGTATGCTTTACCTTTCATGGTGAAGAAATTTATTTTGGCCTTCATATTATCTATGTACTCATGCAAGTCAAAGAGCTTATTCATCCCAAGTATCCAAGCCTCTACATATTCCTTCTTCTTCACATATCCATCAAAAGTAGGTGGATTTGCTTTCTTAAACTCATCTGGAAAGTATCCCCTATCAATCCTCTTGTAAGGATGATAATGACGATGATCATGATGCCTACCAGAACCAGAACTAGAATAGTACCTGTATTCATCACCTCTCAAATCTTGAGTATCCAACTGTCTCCACAATTAGAGAAGGAGAGTCTTGCTCCTTGTAGGAATCATCCAAGAATGGAGGCATAGTTTGTCTGTTGAATGGGTTGCTTCGAATGTTGGCATGTTCATGTGATGGATTGTCCCCGACTAAATGAGAGCCACCTTCCCCATTATTTATTTTCAAGTTAGGTTTCCCTATCTATAATTTTCAAAGTTCCACAATTGTTTCTTGAGTGGTGGCGATCTTTTGTAATGCATTTTCAAGCCTGGTACTTTCGTGATCACCCATTGGTTCGTCTAACTCTTCCGACTCTTCCTGGTCCTTAATGATGGTCTCTTTGTTTTTTCATCCTTGACTTCTAGCCTTTCTTCCTTTCCAATTGAGAATGATCTCTTTTTGTTTTTGTTTTCTTGGCATCCCATAACTAGCCAAGATTGTGGCTCTGATACCACTCTAAGATTATACTAAGTAAAAACTTTATATTAAACATTTTCCCAACAATAATTACGATGCCCTCATCCAAACGATAACAAGAGAGAAACCATTATTTTAAATGATTTGAATTGGATCATTATATTGTTTGTCATCCATCTCGATGCATTTGGAGTGGAAAAAGTGGAGGAATCAACTCACAAGATCATTTTTACTGATAGGACCCAGTTTGGTAAAACAGGGTCTGGAACCTTTTTGAGACATCAAGAGATGCTTTTTGGGGGTCAAAATTTGTCACTTTAATGCATCACCATTTCATGTTATTCTACACACAAAGATATTTCTAACGGCGCAAGAAGTGCATCAAACGGGGTCCGTATGCAAAAGTTATGCCACTAAGAAGTTGACCTTCCTTTTTTCACACCTATAGTTTGGTAGGATGTCGCGTCAGCCCCCATTATCCATGGAAAAGGGGCTGGCCATGTGATTATGATGTAAAATACTCTAGAAGATCCTATATTGTAACTCTAGTTAAGAGTTGATGTAGTCAAAATTAACCACTATTAGGCTATCTAGCCGTGTTATAACCGAGCCACTACGAGGAAGAGGCATTCCATTCTTTCGAGAGAATTTTGTTCCATAGCTTAGAAAAGATAGCCAAGGGAGATAAGAGGTAGAGCACATAGAGAGGATATGTGCATTGTAGCAGCCCATGGGTGACAAGCATTATTTCTTTGTACCTGTTGCCATATTTCCAAAAAGAGAAACAGAGAGAAGCAACCTCCCTTCCAGCTGGGTTTTCTCCTGAAAAGGTTTCCCAGAGAACATAACTTGTGTCTTGTGTGTGTGTGTGGGCTTATTTGTCGTTCTCTACTTTTCTGCATAATTTCCATTCGCATGCATGCACTAATTACAGTTAAATCTACAGATCTTAAATTTTAATAAAACTGTAATAGTGTAGAATCTCAAATTTTTAATATAATATTATAAGATCTATTGTGATGAACTCTCCAGTGGAATATCTACGACAGTTTACAAATCATTAAAAGAGGCAAACAAATTTATTAAAAAAAAATTAGAGCACATGTACATAAATTAATCACGAGGGCTCGAAATTCTTGATCTATTTGCCCACAAAAAGTCATTCGCTTTCTGAGAATGAACAAGACTTTAAAATTCATATTTCTCCACCTACAAATAGTCAGCCACTCAGTGAAGGTGAAAAAGGTGACTCCATCATAGGCTTGTGAGAATGAACTGTGAAAAGTCAACGACCTCCTGACTCTACCTCTATGGTCCATGATCGTGAAGATCCACGAGCACACAACGATCTAGTGTTCACTGTAATGCTCCACAATCTTTGACAATGATTCTTTAGATCTCATACTTAGTGATCTCTCTCTCTGCTTGGTGCAATGGCATTGTGGCCTTCTAGCATGTGCTCCCTTTGATGGTGATACAACTAATGAATAAAGTGGCAATCTGGGAAGAATTTGTGGCGGTAATGAATGGTTTCCTAGCACTTCTCATCGACTTCACTCCACAACACGATCACAATGTAGTCTCCCTATCATAGCTTCCATGCCTTGTGAATTCCTCTGCAATTATCCCCTTCTCGTTGGGTTGTTACTGCACCAAATCAGTGATCGCTCGATCTTGCTGTCGTGCAACACTGTTAGCCAAATCGTAAAGCTAGTGAATGGGTTACTTAGCAATGGGACTCAAATCAACGTTGAGACGCATAACGCTGAACTGAAGGGCCGGTCTCTAGATTGGGTAGTATGGGCGCCTCCTTTGCCTTTGTGGTCGCTTGGCCTAGCCTCTGCACCATGGAAGAATAATGAAATCAGTGTTCCCAAAAACAATGAATGTGAATAACCACCTTTCCAAAAAGAATAAATTGAGCCATCTAGGGTGATTTTAGGAACCATTGAAGTTGGGTTGCCAAGTAGAGTGAGATCAAATCCCACTGAAGATAGGCTAAGGATCTCACTTGAAACCCTCTCTTGAAAACTCACCTGAGCTCTAAAAATACCAATGAAGAAGACCCAAATTCCATGTCTTGCTCTCGATTCTCCTCCTCCTTTTAAAGCTTGGGTGCTCGAAAGAAACTATGGGAAATTACCCTAGGTGGATAATTACTTGGGGCAAAAACCATGTGTTCTCGGCTCTTTATTATTTATTTATTTATTATTATTATTTTATTATTTTATTTTTTAAATTGGTCCAACTAGGGTCAATTATTTGGGGATATTACACCAAAATAGCCATGTGTGTTGGCATAACTATTGATAATGAAATTAAAATTCTGGAAGTCCTATTCCAAAATAAACAAGCCTATTGTGTCATTATTAATAATAAATATTTAAAATAAAGTTAAAATTTAGTTGGTTGTTATGATTTTTAAAATTTTAGCAACTTAAGATGTATCATGTAGTAATTGTTTTTATACTTATTATGGATACATATCTACAAGGATTTAAGTTAAAATAAAGTTATAATTTAGTTAGTTTTGATTCTTATTATGAATTGATACCTAGTTTACCAACCATTTAATTTATATTGCCTCCTTGATAAATAGTAAAAAGAATTAATATATAAGTTAATATGTAAAAATATTCTTAACCATGGAGATTTACTCTCACATTATCATGGATATTCCTACTCTGTAAATAGGCTTTGTTACAATACCATGGACCAATACCATGGATTATCAATGCTACTTACCCAAAAAATCATCACTCACCTCATATAGCACTTGTCTATGCCATTTTTTTTTAAAATAATCAATTTGGTTAAAAGGGGAAAATGACACAACCACTTTGGAGGTAAATCTCAACATTTAATTTGTCTATACTACTATAAATATTCTAGAATATTTCGTAGAGGTTAAATATCTACCACTTACTTAATAAGTATTGATAATTAAATTAAAATTATGGAAGCTCTATTTCAAAATAAACATGCATATCCATAATTTATTCAAAATAATTTTTAATTGTAAACAAATATTTTAATGGTAATATAGATTAAAATAATAATAAATTTCAAAGTAAATAATACATAAAATATAGATAGCGCGCATAATAATAAATTTTAAGAATCAATAATATTTACAAAATTATAGAATAAAACTCATATTTAATATAAGATAATAGTATGAAAAAGTGTTCGGTAGTAATCATATAGGAAAAGGATTTGCCAAGGCGTTTCAAAATATCCAGTGTGGTTCATGGTCCCCAAGATGAACCACATTAGATGGTTATAAATGGGTGGACAAATCCTTTTCCTATGTGATTACTACCAAAAACTTTTTCTTAACATTCAATATGGATCACATAAACCTAAATTCAAAAAATAAATAATAATTACATAAAAAATACCATATATATATAATTGTTAATATTTATTTATACAAAATACAAATGGAAATTTAATTTAAAATATAAAAATATTATAAAATAAATTATAAAATTACAAAAAGCTCATTCATTTTAGAAACAATAAAACCAATTTAAATAAAACATAATTTTAAATTATAATATATATATGTACTTAAAATTTAAAGGTTTAATATTTTTTAATTTTTTCTTATTTTTAGATAATAATGTCTAAAAGAATAAACAATAATATTTATGTATCACATAAATAAAACAAAATTCTCAAACAAAAATATCAATTAAGATGGTAAATATATTAAAAATTTACATTTTTAAAAAATTTAAATAATATTTTAAAATATAGTTTCCAATTTAAGTTAAAATATAATCTTTAAATATTTAAATAATTTTGAAATTAACAAAAAATACATTAAAAAAATAAAATATTTATTGCTAAAATAAATATACAAAATATGAAATACTTATGCATTATTGATTCCACAAAACTTATTTCATTAGTTTATCGAATATTCTAATACAATTAATCGTGATATATACGATACTTTTGAGGTGTAGTTCACTTGGTTAGCCTCACTAGCTTGGTTTCAAATTAAAAGTATTTAATAATATCCGTTCATTCCTCAAATAATTTTAAAACATACATACTATTATTTTTATTTTTTATTTGAAGATAATTTTTTTTTAATTATTTTCATTGTTAGTCATGTTTTCCGCTATGATCAAAATTATCTTTTGAAACCTACCAGCTACTTCATAAAAATTTGTTTATGTATATATTGAAAACATGTAGATGTACTAAATGTAACTATTCAAAAGAGTACCATTATAACACATCATAAACATACCTACCTTATCTCAACTTTGGGACATTTAAATGCACCTTCTTGACATGGTCAAGAAAATTGATGTTTCACATTCATAGGCCATTTCTTCTATTGAAAATTTGGTTTAGTAAAATGATAAAAACATTGATGTAACTACATTAATTGGCCATTTCTTTCACCTCGATCAATGGCTCTATATGATTGTACACTGGCTCTATATGATACAATCAAGAGATTCAGAAATTCAACCCAAGAGTTAAAATCCAGAATATTATTTGATGGGCAAAGTTCATCGAGATTAGAAAAATTGTTAAAATATTGTGAGGAAAAAAAGAACCATCTAAACTAGATAGTGAACAATAACTTTTTTAAGAATAACTTTTTTAGATGAGATCCTATTCGAAAACCCTTGCAGTAGCTTAGTTTCTCTAAAGCATTCAAGAATTAAACTCCATTCTAACATTTGGGTGCAATTTTGTACTTTATAATCGCCTGCTCTTTGCAGTGATGAAGATTGCATGTAAATTTAGCAATGATGGAGATTGAATGTAATTTTTTTTGTTTTGAAAAACATAAATATTTGAGATGGATTGTAAAACTGAATTTTTCTATAGATTCGAAGGAATCACCCTAATTTTTTTAAGAAGCGGGAATTTTGCTATAACTTGCTCAAATACACCAATCGAGTCAGTAGTCCCCACGAATCGAGCAAAGATTTCAATTCCCTGCAATAGATGAGCTCCAAGTGCTTCAATCTGCTCAGGCGACCCAGCGAACATGACAGTTCTTTCAAGCAATCGCTTCCCACATAAAATACTTCTAGATTCCCAAGGTTTCCAATATCGTCGGGCAATTCTTGTAAATCTGTATACAAGAGATGTAATTCTTCCAGGGATTGTTGATGTGTAGCTTGCCAAGGCAACATTTCGATAAAAAACATATCTCAAATTCAAATATTCTTGGTTACATTGCTGATGAAATCTGGGTGGGAGAGCCAGATATTTTCAAATCTAAAAGGTCTGTTCCTGGGTTTACCAATGCCCTGCACCTCCAGTTGTATCGACCAGTGATCAGAACCCCCAAAGGGTAGCACTACAACTACCATTTCCTTGTCGTTGAGCATAAGATCCTCTGAGATTATGAATCTGTCTAATTTGGAAGCTACTTGAGACTCTCCTCCTCTTTTATTGTTCCATGTGAAGATGTCGTTGTGCATTTCAATGTCCACCAGCTTCATTTCATCAATAAAGGTTTGAAAAGCCACAGAGTCTTTGCCTAGAACTCTGGTTCCCCCTTTTTTTTTCCGTGAGTGACTTAATCATGTTGAAATCACCCCCTAAGATCCAGGGTATTCCTGCATGTCTGTTTCTGAGAGTCTTCAGAGAATTTAGAAGCCTTGGTTTAGCCTCCATTCTCTGTGGGCCATAGAAATTTGTAACCAGATAAGTTTCCTTATCTCCTACTGGCCGAAAAACTATAGATAAATAATCTCTAGATGCCTCCGTATCTATTAAGTCAATCTTTTGTGGATTCCACAGAGTGAGAATACCTCCTGCTATATTCTCTGCCTTGAATTCCATAAACTCAAATCTATTGAGCCATTTACTATGAATATCTCTTATCTTCTGAATGGAACACTTGGTCTCCTGTATGAAAATCACATCCGGAGATGCTTGTTTCATTCTATTACTCAGTGACCTTTGTTTTCTTTTACTACCTAGACCTCTGATATTCCAAGAAGTGATTAAAGATTAGTAAAGGAGTAACTGGATAGGTGTTTCATCTTACCTGAATCTATCATTAGCTTTCCACATTCCATCAATAGCTCATTATCTCAAATTCAAATATTCAAGAGAACAAACATTTGCAAATGTTTCATCCGATATGGTCAACTTTGAGCACACCCGAAGATTCAGATATTCAAGGCAAATTAAATTATTGAAGGAATTTGGTAGCATTTGCAAACGAAAGGAAGAATGGAAATCAAGGTGCACTAGATTTGTTAAGCAACCAAAGGAATCTGGAAGCATTTGCAATCAAGAGGCAGAGAGATTAAGGTGTTGGAGATTTGTTAAGCACCCACAAGAATCTGGAAGCATTTCTAAGAGTTGGAAATGGGAGAGATCAAGGCATTTCAAGGAGTGCAAATCACAAAATTCTTTTGGTAACAATTTGAGACGTAGAGAGTTCACCACAATATTTTCTATGTGCTTCAGCTGACCAATGGACTTTGGAAACTCGAAAATAGGAGAATGAATAGTCAATTCCCACAACTCTAAAGGTGCCTACAACGAATAGTCAAATATAATATATTTTCATCCCCATATCGCGACCCTGTATTACTATATCAATAGCAACAATAATCTCCCATGTAGTTTAATGAGGTGGAGGCGTTGCCAGAAAATTTATGGAAATTCCGGTCATATTTAGAGAAATTTTGGTAAGAATTTTTGTAAATCCAAGTTATAGTTGTTAAACTTCAAAATTTTAGGTGTCTTAGACGTTTTTGATGGTGCTAAATCCATTTCCACCATCAAAAACACAATTCAAACACTGCCTCTACAAGATTTTTTGAATTTTTTTTACATGGATTCTAGTCACTTTTAACCGTTCGGACAATTCCTCCGCCTCCTTAGACGACTCCATAATCTCCCATAAAATAGAGCGAAAAATAATAAGAATAATAGACATGCAAACGAAGGAACCAACGTTAGCTTTCACCTGAGATTTTACTCGCCATAGTGTATCCAATTTCTTTCTGCTCACTTCTAAAGCCCTTACATTCTTCATCAAAATCAGAAGCCAGGGAGGCAGGCAGTTGTACGGACAGTCACTCCAGCGTAGCCATATCAAATGCGGTGACTCAACCCTACTCAATATGATTTTTAAATCATCAACTTCAGTTGCAACAAATTGTAACTTACTGAAACGATACGGTGAAGGGTTGATCAACTTCCTCAAGCAGTTTCCGAACACCTCTTCACACCAACTTTTCAACCATGGATGAACCATTGTTCTTACTTTTTGAGGTGATGAACGATGAAAGTTGTTGGTACTTTTTGAGGCGATGAAGCGTCCTAATTCCGCACACCTCAGTTATTACCTGTTCATTCATTAAAAACAAACAACAAACAAATTAAACAGAGAAACAAGATTCCTCTTTTCTGCTTTTGCTGAATAAAGAAACGATAAAGTTGTATGAATAATTCAAGCACTTACAAAATATTTCCGCCACAAATCAAGAATTTCCTTCATCACACCACACGTCATTCACTATGCGAGATTACTCTACATGACTTCTGCTCATCCGATTATGTCTTCTGAAGTCTGTCAGGTGATCGTGCATTTTTGTGGTATTGTTTTCTATGTCAACCTCAACCAGGCACTTGTCCTGGAGATTTGCAAGGCCCACCAGACCATTCCAGCCTGATCCATCCCATATTCTTATCGCTATATCCCTATCTTCCCCAATGAAATAACAAGAAATGTCTAAGAATATTTGTCTTTCCTCTTCTTTGTGCAGAGCATCATAACTTGTCCTAAGCTTGTTCAGGATATCACCAGGAAGTTTCGTTTCACGAAGCTTATCCAATTGACCTTTCCAGTAAGATTGGTCATTCTTTCCACAGAGAAGTGCCCCAAACACCTTCAAAGACAAAGGCGATCCATCGCAGGCTTTGCAAAACTTACCTACAAGTTTTTCGAATCCTACCAGTGGATAAGGCTGCAAGAAGGTATGCGAACATAAGAGTTGTTGAGAGTATTGATCATCGATGCTTGCTAACTGATATATTGATGACTCTACTATTGCTGAGCTTGTGAGGACATTCTTGTAGCGAGATGTAACCAAAGTCAAGCTATCAGAATGGAGAACTTTTGTCATTGGCAAAAATGCATGTAACTGAGATGCATCATCTACATCATCTAAAACTTTTAAAGCTTGTGCAGATGAAAGATGTTCTCTGAGAATTTCTATGCCTTTTTCAATACTATCTATTGGGTCAGGCCTCTTTGTCAAATCCTCAAGAAGTTTTCTCTGTAAGGAATTCAAAGAGCTTAGGCATGATGTCTCTCTGACATCATATAAGAAAGAGGATTTGTTGAAATCGATCCTCTTCCTATTGAAGAGTTCTTTGGCTAGCGTTGTCTTGCCCACTCTACCCAAGCTGTTGGAAGAATCACCGCATCTCTATGGAATCCGTAATTTCCACCCTGGGGATCCTAGTTACTGGTTTGGAACGTTTAGCAAAACCTACGGGTTTTGGTGTAACGAAAAAGCTCTTCATGGTATCAGAGCTTGGAGATTGAAGATCGATATAAAAATGGAGTTTCCCAAAGCGTCAATCCTAACACCGTACAACTATCACGAATGAAAGGACCAAATGGCTCGATACCTTCGTCAAAAAGGGCTGTACAGGATTTCCATGGTTGCAGAAGCGGAACCCACTTCAGCCATAGAGAAATCTATTGAAAATAGCAACAAGAAATGATAAAAATAGAAATGCTAAAAATAACATTGCTATAAATAGTATTTCAGGATATACTCCAACTTTGTTGAAAATAGCAAAAAAATAGAAATGCTAAAAACAACATTGCTATAAATAGCATTTCGGGATATATTCCAATTTTGTTTTGTCCTTGAATCAAAATTTGAGAATTAAAATTCGAATTTAGTCTCACCAGCTATTTGAAAAATAATTAATTAATTCATCTTCAGTTAATTAGTTTGAGAAAATCAAACATGAAGTTTATGTGAAGACATGCAACAGTTATCCCTTTGATTGAGGAAGTTATCCCTTAATTAAGGAGATAAGGATGAGTTGTATTTGAGTTGTAATTAGTTAGCTCAGTTAACTGAGTTAAGTCTAGTTAAATTAGTTCCAAACAGTTAGAGGAACTAATTGTGAGTTCAATTAATTAATGCATGCTTGCATGCAACTAGTGTTCTCCAGATAACTAAACTTTCTCTCATAAATAACTCATGCATGTCAGTTCAGACAGAGACCTAGTTGAGATTAAAGGAAGGTACAATGTACTATTAGTTGGAGGAATTTTCCAATAAAGGAAACTCATCCATGCAGAAGGAATTATCTCCTTCAGGATTGCACAGTTATTTCAGAGGTCAGCATTGTGTGTGAGGTGAGAATCACACAGGTGGCATCTTGAGGATCCAGGAGAAACTGCACAAGGAAATAGGAGGCTTGGAGGACTGAAGGAAGGCATATGTGTTGTCTATTCTTCTCTATGAGCAGCAGTGAGGGATTGTACTGAGAGCTGGATAGCTTGTGAGCTAAAGCTTTGTGTAATCCTGAGATATTTCCACTTGTATGATAATACAAATAGTGGGGTTTTCAGCTAAGGCTTTCCCCAAAGTATTCTTCGGTGTTTCATGTGTGATTGATTTCTTCTTCATCTGTTATATGTGTTCTAATTGATCTTGCTCAAAATCGATTAAGCTTCAGTAAGTTTTCTGTAGAAGTAGATCTAGTATTTTTCTTTAGTATATTGCATTATTAGGTGATCTACAGTGAGAATTTCTACAAAGTTCAAGTACCTTAACCGCATGGATGAGGCCCACGGATCCATTTGCATGTGCATCTCCCCAGAGTTGCAGTTTCATATATTTTCCTGCAGTAATCCCAATGAGATTTTGAAAAAGGTTGAAGAAATCTACGGGAAACAGGATGAGATGAAAGGACATCTGCTTGAAGTAGAGCTACTCTCATTGGATCCACGGAACTATGACAAAATTCAAGACTTCTTCACCAAATATAATGATCTATTGTTGCAATTCAAGGGTGGTGGAATTGACAAATCCAAGGAGGAGAGTCACCAAGTTCTCTCTATTATGTCAAAGCTTGGACCAGAATACTTCGTATTTGTGTCTACATTTCATTTAGTAAGGCTTGCAACAGGTAAATCCTACACTATGCCTTCTCTCAAAGAGTTCATGGAGTCCCTCACTTTTGAGCAAGATAAATTCAGTGGCATGGGGAAAACTAAACCTCCAAAAGCGCATGCACTTGCTATGCATGATGATAGCCACAATAAAATTCATAGATTTGATTCAAATCAAAAAAATTAGCAGCAAAAAGACAAGGGAAAAGCGCATTCCCATCCAAAGAAGGAAGGGTACACCAAGCCCTTCAATGACTCCTCCGACTCCAGAAATGAGAAAGGGAAGAAAGGAGATAAATGCACCTACTATCACCGAAGATTCCATCAGGAATCCTCTTGCATGAAGAAACAAATTGACCAAATGGTGGAAATCCTTCAGAAGCACAACCTTGGGGACGACATCCCTCAGGGCGCCAAGAAGAAAACTGAGGATCCACCACATGGAAAAGGTAACAATTTTCATGATTTAGTTGCAATTAATTCTTCCCCTAGTGCATGGATTATAGATTTTGGTGCATCACATCATATGGTTGCTACAAAGGAAGTCTATTCCTCTTTGGATGCATGCAAAGGACCTCCCTTCCTCATGGGAGATGACTCACCGATTGAGGTCACCGGAAAAGGTAGAGTGGAACTTTTACATGGAAGCTTTGAAGATGTGCTTCATGTTCCAAAACTTTTGGTAAACCTGCTTCTAGTTTATCAGATCACTCTTTCTGGAACCAGAAAGAGAGTGGAATTCACTCCAAATGCAGTGAACATATATGACCTACATAACAGCTCTAAAATTGCAACCGGTGAGGTAAACAATGGAGCTAGACTGCATACATTTTCTGAATTTATTGAATCTGAATCCTCCTTATTGATTACACATGCTGATGATAGTAGTAGACTTTGGCACGAGAGGTTTGGTCACTTAAATTACAAGTATATGCAATAGTTAAGCAAGCATGAGATGGTGGAAGGCTTGCCAAATATCAGTTTCTCCAAAGGAGTTTGTGAAGGGTGTGTCCTTGCCAAACATCCTAGAGAAACGTTTGACACCGACAAGACTCATAGAGCATCCTCTCCTCTAGATCTGATCCATAGTGATCTCATGGGGCCTTTTCCTCATCCTTCCATCAACAAAGCAAGGTATGTGCTTACATTTATTGATGATTTATCACGGTATACTTAGGTGTATCTTCTCAGGGCCAAATCTGAAGTTTTTGCGCACTTTGAAGATTTCAAAGCACTAGTTGAGACACAGTCAGAGAGAAAGATCAAAGCCCTCTGTACAGACAATGGGGGGGAATATGTTAACACAGCACTTCAAAAGCTTTGCCTTGAGTTCGACATACAGTTGCAACGCACAGTTCCATACACTTCGCAGCAGAATGGAATTGCTGAGAGAAAGAATCGATCTCTCCAAGAGATGGCTTCCTGCATGATGCATGCTATGTCACTACCTCATAAGCTATGGGCTGAAGCACTTAATTGTGCTAACTACATCTAGAACAGATCTCCTCATAGATATGTCAAGGATCAGAGCCCCTTTGAGGCTTGGAGCAGCACTAAATCGTAGGTCACCCACTTCCGTGTTTTCGGCTCTCGAGCATGGGCCAGGATCCCCTCTGAAAAGAGGAAATCTCTTGATCCACAGAGCATTGAGTGCATCTTTGTTGAATACCCTGATGGTGTGAAGGGATACTGACTCTTGATTTCCTCTATGGACAAGCTCATCATTGAGAAAAGTGTCCAATTTGACGAAAGTCTCTCACATGCACCTCAATTTCCGCATGCAGACACCTTTTATCTACTTCATGACCCAGATGATGACTCAGTACACTTAGATGCAAATACAGAGCATGCAGATGTCGAGGTAGAGCATGCAGATGCAGATACAGAGCCTTCAGATACAAATCCAGTGCATGCATATGATGATCCACATCCAAGCCCAAATCGGGCTTCCAACAGTGAATCAACTTTCCCTATCATAAATCAGAGAACAAGGAGCTTAAGCGAGATATATGCACAAGACCACCCAACTACTAAAAATGGTCATGTGGGGGATAATTTTGATCCGCGAAGGACTAGCTCAGAGTCTATTCAGCCTCCTCTTGCCCTCACTACTGAACCAATGCCATCCCATCATTGTCATTTGGTTCAGTCTTCTGATCCACAGTCT
>APFE031567215.1:46747-59725 GCA_000404065.3 Pinus taeda | reverse complement strand
TAGCTAGAATCTGTTTAGGATCTATTAGATCCTTGATTACAACATCATGAGGTGAAAATTCAACAATTTTACCTTCACCTGAATGAGTTATCTGATAAACAGATAGAAGGTTGGAGGATAAGGTTGGAACACATAATACATCATTAAACTGACCATTATCTAGATGAACAGTTCCAGTCCCTACAACATTAAGAGATCTTTCATCACCAACATATATATTTTTGGTGTTACAATCATTTAAAGAAGAAAACATGGCTTTGTTTTTGGCCATGTGATAAGAGGCTCCAGAATCAATGAGCCACTCATGAGAATGAGAAGAAGAAGATACATTTAATGCATAACCAGACTGAGATGATTGACAACGACATGCTGAAAGTGCCATTCCTGAAGATGAAGTTGAAGTTGAAGTAGAAGAATGCTCCACATGGATGTTATGTTTCTTCATTGCGGCTTCCAAGGCTTCCATCTTCTTAAAGCATTTAGATTCTAAGTGGCCATCTCGATTACAAAAGTTACAATGTCTATCAGTCTTCTTCCATTTGTTTTTATTGGTCTTATCATTTTGCTGAAATGATCTTTTATTTTGAGGCTGAGTTTGCTTAGGACTCTTGTTTGATTTAGGACCATTCTTTTTAGGATATGACTTCTTAGGATTCTTTGAATTTGGTTGCTGCTGGGCGGCTAACGCTTTCTTGAAAGAGTTTCCAAGATTAAGAAGACCAAGGTGTAAGATTTTTTCTTGTTCTCTTATTAAAGAATTACAAAAAGAGTCAAAGGAAGGGGCCTTGTAGTCTTTTCCTTGACAAATGAAAGCTTCCCTTGTAGAATGGAAGGTGGAAACAAATACAGAGTAGGCTGGTCCCAACTTAGTAAGTATGGAATAAATAAGGTTACTATCTTCCTTCTTAATCTTAACACCTTCCAAGAGATATCTAAGGGTCTTGAATTTGGACAAGAAATCTTCAATGCAAGAAAAATTATTAGGAACCAATGTAAGCAACTCATTTTCAAGTTGATGGGCTCTAATTTCATTTTTAATCCCAAAAACTTTAGTGATTTGTTCCAATGCTTCATGAGGAGTATCAAGTTCTGCAATATGGAATCTAAGATCAGAAGAAATAGACATCCCTATCAAACCACGTGCTTGATCTTGTCTATTTTCCCATTTTGCAACCTTGTCTTCATCTTTTGGTTTCTTCTCTTGGCCCGTGGCTATTCTGTAGAGACCTTTACTTCTAAGTAAATCTTCCATGTAGGATACCCATTGGAAGTAGTTAGTGATGTCAAGAATGACTTGGCATGGACTTTCCATTTTTAAAAAAAACTGAAGTTGAAGATGCTGAAAGTGAGTGTTCCAATGGATAGATCTCGAAAAATTAGGCTGTTTTAAAAAAAAAAGGCTCTGAAAAAGGCTTCCGGATGAAGAAGTTATGAAAAAAAATTGTTGAAGTCGCCGGCAAAGTGCGCGAATGTGCGGGAATGAAAAAAAAAACGCCCCCACAAAAATGGAGATTTGAACCCAAGACCTCTACTCTCTTAAAAGAACTTTGAGCCAATTGATCTATACAAAAATTTGAGAGAGAGAGAGAGAGAGGGGGGGGGCCTTGGTTTGCGTGCTTGCCTTGAGAAAGCTCTTTTTCCCTACAAAACACAAAACACAAAACCCAACACGAATATGCAAAGAAAAACGAACCTTACGGCTCGAAGTTAGCTTTAGCCAGAAACTAAATATTTTTCTCAATGTTTCTGATTTTCCAAGATCACACTAAGGTGCAGAGAAAAGAGCATATGCATGAGAGAAAAAAAACTTCCTTTCTATTTCTGATTTGCCCAGACCGCACAGAGTCGCAGGGAAAAGAGCATACGCAGAAATGAAAGGTATAGATCCGGTAATAAAAAAAAGGCTAAATAAATGGAAACCAAAATAACCAGAGAGAAAATAACAGTAAACTGCAGATAAACACTGTATACCTCCAGATCTTAAAAATGACGCAGACAGGGCTACCGGAAACCTTTTCGCGTGAAACGAAAGGGGTTCCTCACTAGAACAGATGCTCCGAACACAACATAGCAGTCCTCTCAGCCCGAAAGCAGTCAGAAAAAGTAGATCTAGGAAACGATAGCCGCATGCAGTTCTACCGGCTTCAGATTTGGATCACCAACGGACGCGGCCCTAAAATAGCTCTGATACCATGTAGGAATTTACAGGGTAAGTTCCTCAGAAAGAACACCAAAAGGACACCGCTCACAACCAGATCTCAAATCAATACACCAGTATTTTTGACGTGGTTAAAACCCTCAAGGAGGGAAACAGTCCACGGCGCCTGAGCCAACGTGGCCACTTCAGGCAATTTATTAATCAAAGAATGAAAATTTACATAAGCTTTCTCTCATAGACGGATTACCCGAACAATGACCCTCCATGCACTTTAAATAGAACTCATGGCCCAATCGGGTGTCAAGCCACGGATCAAGTGTTGGTAATACCGAGGAGAGAGTGAACCGTCGAATCACTACATATCGTGACCGTCAGATTGTAAGTTAGAAAATGTACAACGGTAAAGAAACACACTTTACCTAACTCTATAACTAACTCTATACTAGACCAAGTTGAACTTAACTATTTCCTATGTGTCGGAATATCCTAACAATAGGGAGGGCAGAATGAAGGAGATGACATGGCAAAAAGAATAAGCGACTTGGCAGAAGTGCATCAAATCAGAGAACAGCTGGTCGAAAGGTCTGCAGCACATCAAAAGAGAATCAAGGAAGCCTTTGACAGAAAGGCAAAGATAGACAGTTTTCAAGTTGGGGATTTGGTTCTTAAATGGGACGCACTGAAAGAGAAGAAAGGCAACCATGGGAAGTTTGATGCTCTGTGGACTAGGCCTTTTATCATTTCTCAGATCCGGGGGAACAACACTTTCATGATGTAAAGTATGGAAAGAGAGATAGTTTTTGATGACCCAGTTAATGGGCGATTTCGGAATGTTTACGTTATTTAAGGTATTTTGGCCTTAATGTTGTAAATATGTTGTTTTATCAGTTTTAGTGTAGGCTTAGTTAGACTCCATGCCCAATGGAACACTAGGAAATTTTGTTCAATCTGGTTTTTGTAGGAAAGGCAATGATCTACAGTTCTTGAGACCTCACAGGGAGGATCTCATCCCCAGAAGGAGCCAGTGTTAGCTCTGCTATATAACTATGGTTTTTTAAGGTCAGAGATAAGCTTGGTTGTGTGATTTATGTTCAAAGGAGGCACATAATGGTAATTTTCACCTCTTTCCTTTAACCCACTCATCCTCCCTTCATCTCCGTTTCCGTTGTTCATCTTTTGAAAAACCACAAAACCCCTTTTCCTTAAGCCTCCAGCGCAATGGCTTGGACCGGCCATAAAACTGTAGCCATGTAACTTCACGCCTTTGTAAACTCATCGCCCTTAATCCTCGCCATTGATTTTCCTCGCCAAATCTAACGGCTCCTGTCGCACTCGATAAAGGAACCTGTGTGTGATGAGAGTAATTTTTCTCTCTCATCTGCCGCTACGTGTCGGCCACTGAGTGGGATCGCACGCCCCTATCCTTTTACTGCTTTATGCTCAAAGGCAGTGTGATCAATACTGTTTACCGCCTAACCTATCCACTTGCCCATTTGACTATCACGCAGCTTCACTGCCCGATCACTATTAGATTTGGCTACCTAAGATCTAATGGCCTAAAATCAATATGCTCTCACCTTGTCCGGTAACCCCGCAAAGCCATTTTATGCCATACGTTTCCTCGATCCGACGGTCATTATCTCCGGTCATCTAACCTGTCAGTTCACCCATGCACTCCATGTCCTTTGACCAATCTGTTTGTCCGAAGGAAGGAGGTGACCAGCATGCCTGTGCCAATTGTAGTAAAGCCTCAACCACCATGTTTAACTAATAGTATGGATAAGGGAAATAAGGGACATGGACAGCCCAGTGGCAACATTTATCAATTATATAAACTCGCTAATACAAACACTCCAACTACCTAAGAGGACAACACAACACCTAAGAAGATCTGATTTTCCCACTACAATAAGCAAACACAGTCAAAGAATCCATCAGGCAGTTAAATGCAGTTGGTGGTCAATTATGACCCCTCCATACCTAAAATGGCCTAAGGGCCTTTGCAATGTAAAATATATAAATACTCAGAAACAAGATGTAATCAGGGTTGATGGTTGATGTTTTGATGTAAGGTTCAACTTCTGGAGACTGTGGATATTTTGCCACTTGCAGCGTCTCGTCTTCATTTTCATCTAATACAAGATTTTTGTGTTGTTAACTACTCACTTTCCATTTCCTCTCTGTTCTAAGCTATGCTTGATATGCTGCATTCTTGATCTTTAAGGATTAGCAATAGAAAGCTGTCATCCTATCTATATGTTAAATTATTGAATGTATCATTGAATAGGTTATCCAAGTTTCTTTATCTAGTGTTAGAGAGTTGTCATCCTGTCTATGCATTAGTAGAATATATTTACAAGCTTCTTACTAGTTGCATCCGACCATCACGTGGTCTTGTGCATCTGCTGGTGTGGTGAGTATTCTCCATATTCACCTTATCTCTAAACTGTGAGTAGTTATAAAGCCTTGTAGTCTGAGGGTGTTCGTGCATGTCTAGAGTGAGACAAAGTAGAAGTGGTTATCTGGCTTGAAAAAACATCATTCCTTCCATTCATCCATTGCAACAATAAGTTGAATTTATATGTTACCAGGCATCCCCGAGCTACAACCTAGGAGAGTTTCTTGGAGCTCTAACATAATTGGCGCCGTTTCCGGTGAAAGTTTACGTTATTTAAGGTCTTTTGGCCTTAATATTGTAAATATGTTGTTTTATCAGTTTTAGTGTAGGCTCAGCTAGACTCCATGCCCAATGGAACACTAGGAAATTTCGCTGAATCTGGTTTTTGTAGGAAATTCAATATCTACAGTTCTTTAGACCTTACAAGGAGGATCTCATCCCCAGAAGGAGCCACTATTAGCTCTGCTATATAATGCCATAGGAAGGGTAGAATGAAGGAGAATACATGGCAAAAAGAATCAACGACCTGGTAGGAGTCCATCAAATCAGAGAACAATTGGTCGAAAGGTCTATAGCACATCAAAAGAGAATCAAGGAAGCCTTTGAAAAAAAGGCAAAGATAGACAGTTTTCAAGTTGGGGAATTGGTTCTTAAATGGGACGCACTCAAGGAGAAGAAAGGCAACCATGGGAAGTTTGATACTCTATGGACTGAGCCTTTTATCATTTCTCAAATCTAGTGGAACAACACTTTCATGTTGTAAAGTATGGAAGGAGAGACTGTTTTTGACAACCCAGTTAATGGGTGATTTTTGAAAGTTTACGTTATTTAAGGTCTTTTAGCCTTAATGTTGTAAATATGTTGTTTTATTAGTTTTAGTGTAGGCTCAGTTAGACTCCATGCTCAATGGAACACTAGGAAACTTTGTTGAATCTAGTTTTTGTAGGAAAGGAAATGATCTATAGTTCTTGAGACCTCATAGGAAGGATCTTATCCCCAGAAGGAGCCAGTGTTAGCTCTGCTATATAACTAGGTTTTTTAAGGTCAGAGATAAGCTTGGATTTGTCAATTATGCTCAAAGGAGGCCCATAATGGTCATTTTCACCTCTTTCCTTTACCCCGCTCATCCTCCCTTCATCTCTGTTTCCGTTGTTTTTCTTTTAAGAAACCACAAAACCCCTTTTCCTTAAGCCCCGAGCGCAAAGGCTTAGACCAGCCATAAAACCGTAGCCATGTGACTTCGCACCTTTATAAACTCATCACCTTTAATCCCTGCCATTAATTTTCCCTACCAAATCCAACGACTCATATCGCGCCTGATAAAGGAACCTGTGTGCTCTTTTCCCAACCGTCTGATCACCTTCACCAAGATTTGACGACATTCTCTCTCCTGCGCCCGCAACTCACCCAAATGTTAGCGCACAATGAGAGAAGTTTTTCTCTCTCATCTGCCGCAACATGTCGGCCACTGAGTAAGATCGCATGCCCCTGTTCTTTTACCACTTTATTCTCAAAGGCGGTGCGATCAATACCGTTTACCGCCTAACCTATCTGCCCGCCCATTTAACTACCACACAGCTTCACCGCCCGATCACCATTAGACCTGGCCGCCCAAGATCTAACGACCTAAAATAAATTTTCTCTCACCTCGTCCAGTAACCCTACAGAGCCATTTTCCGTCGTCCGTTTCCTTGATCTGACTTTCATTATATCCACTCATCTAACCCGTTAGTTCACCCATGCACTCCACATCCTTTGAATACTCCGTTCGTCTGAAGGAAGGAGGTGACCAGCATGCCTGTGCCAGTCACAGTAAAGCCTCAACCACCATGTTTAACCAATAGTATGGCTAAGGCAAAGAAGGGACATGCACGGCCTAGTAGCAGCGTTTATCAGTTATGGAAAATCATTGATATGAACACTCCAATTTCCTAAGAGGACAACACAACACCTGAGAAGATCGGATTTGCCCACTACAGCAAGAAAACACAGTGAGAGACTCCATCAAGCAGTTAAACGTAGTTGGTGGTCAATTATGACCCCTCCATACCTAAAATGGCCCAAGGGGCCTTTGCAATGTAAAATCTATAAATACTCAAAAACAAGATGTAATCAGGGTTGATGGTTGATGTTTTGATGTAAGGTTCAACTTCTGGAGACTATGGATATTTTGCCACTTGCATTATCTCGTCTTCATTTTCAACTAATACAAGATTATTTTGCCGTTAACTTCTCACTTTCCATTTCCTCTCTGTTCTAAGCTGTGCCTGATATGCTGCATTCTTGATCTTTAAGGTTTAGCACTAGAAAGTTGTCATCCTATCTATGTGTTAACTTTTCGAATGTATCATTGAATAGGTTATTCAAGTTTCTTTATATCTAATGTCAGAGAGCTGTCATCCTGTCTGTGCATTAGTACAATAGATTTACAAGCGTCTAATTGGTTGCAGCCGGCCATCACATGGTCTTGTGCATCTGCTGGTGTGGTCAGTATTCTCCATATTCACCTTATCTCTAAATTGTGAGTAGTTGGTGGTCTAACGCCTTGTAGTTTGGGGGTGTTCACGCATGTCTAAAGTGAGACAAAGTAGAATTGGTTATCTGACTTGAACAAGCATCATTCCTTTTATTCATCCATTGCAACAATAAGTTGAATTTATATGTTACCAGGCATCTCCGAGCTAAAACCTAAGATAGTTTCTTAGAGCTCTAACAAGACAAAACTTTGGTCTATCGGATCTAAAGATACAAATTATTTAGTTTGATTTAAGGTTTTATTCCTATGCTCAAAATCCTTGAAGAGAAGCCTCCCGAGCTCACTGTAATTTTGACAACGTAAAAGGCTAGGAAGGTCAGTATTGCAAAAAATATTTTGAAACTGAGATCTAATCTGGTTGTATGTGGGGCACTTTAAGAGGAAGTGATTTTCATCATCGATGTTCATATTCTCATAGAGATGGCAGAACCTTTCCATCCATGGTGTTTTAGGAATTGCCCAATGACCCATTTCACTATGGAGCTCATGAGAGTTCGTTCTAATCTTGGCTATATTAATTTTCATCTTTGAGCTAGTTAAAATAGAGAGATACTTTTGATCTTCTAGGGTGGGGTTCATGAACTCCTTATAATATCTTAATTTTCTTTGAGCTGCTAAATATTTCTCACACCACATTTTTTCTTTGAACTCAGAAGTAACAATATTTTTAATGTTATTAATGTTTTGTGATGCAACATTCTCGTCGATCTCACAATGGTTTAACCAACCCCTGGTGTCTTTATACTAACCTCGTTTGAGCCTTAGGTGGTTTTGGCTGGAATTTAAAGCTAGTTTAGGAAGTCTATGGCCTCCTGTGTTATTGAGTTTGTGCTTGTACAATAGAAGCCTAGTCAAAGCTAGGCTCTCGATAAGGGAAAGACCCACTTCTATAAGGAGAATAGGATAGGGTGTGTTTCTTTTAATTTTGAGGTTATACATTATAAAATGCTTCTGGATTTGCTCAATCTTTCTCTAGGATTCTCTAGAGATGATACAACCCCAAGACTAAATTTTCAAAGAGGAACTTCTTTCTATCCCACATTACGAGGTTTGTCATTTTACAATTATTTTCAAGACCAAAGTAAGATTTCCATCCCCCATTAATCATTTTCTCAATGCTATAGATCCAGTTGAGCTTGTGATGAATACCAATTCCTAGGTACTTGTAGGAAGACACTTCCTCCAAGTTACTATTGTCATACATAAAATTAGCATAAGTGTCCTTCTTGGATTTGATAATCATAACTTTTGTTTTGTCAGTGTTAACAATCATACCCATGTTAGAACATAAATCCTTAAGAAGTATAAGTTATTTATCAAGATTAGATGGGCACCTTGCGAGAAGAACAATATTGTCAACGTAGAGAAGAAGGATGATGACTATCCCAGCGAAGATCGTGCCAGCACATCCTACTTCCTCTAAACAACCTTCTAGCTTGTCGATGTAAATGCCAAATAGGGTAAGGGAGAGGGGGCAACCTTGTTTAACTCTGATATTACATTTAATATCTTTCGACCACCCTTCATTGCTTTTTAACTTGGAAATTACATTCTCGTATAACCTTATAATGGAAGCTCTCAACTCAAAAGGAACCTTTACCTCTTCTAATTTATTCCAAAGGTTGTTTGTAGGAGCCATATCGAAAGCCTTTCTAAAGTCCACAAAGCAACAAAAAAGATTGGATTTATTATTGCAGCATTCCTCCACAATGATCCTAAGTACAACGAGGTGGTTTTTTGTTGAGTGCTGCTTTCTAAAACTCGCTTGGCCTTTAGCCCACTTACCTTCACTTTCAAGCCATATGCTCCACTTCTTTTCCAAAATAATACCATATAACTTGGCTAGGAGAGAGCTGATCATAATTGTCCGATAATTAGAGGGGTTATTTGTATCACCACTTTTAAAAATAAAGATAATGAAGCTTTGAGTCCATGGTTTAGGGAACGCTTTCTTGACTGCTTGATTGAAAAGCTTGTGAATGTGGGGGATGAGGATAGGACCTCCAATTTTTAAGATTTCTGCCTGGTAACCTTCAATGTCCTTAGCTTTTCCATTAGCCAAGCGATTAACCCCAAAATCATTGTGTTCTAATGAGAAAACTTCTTTCGTTGTGAGTGGGGTTTCAAAGTTATCTATGACATTTGGAGATTCATAAAGCTTTTTAAGATAAAAATTCTAGTCATGTAAAGCAATTTTATTATTATCTGTAGTTTTCCTAGCTAGAATCTGCCTCAAGAATTTCTTAAGAGCTACCTTAGAGAGGTGTAAGAGATTTTCTTGTCTTTTGCGAATATACTATCTTTTTTTCATTTTAGTTAGGGCTTTGTATATTTTTATCTTGCCAATTTGAAGAGATTCATCAACAACTTCCTTAATTGCTCTCCTCACACTTTTACAATCTTTGTCATAGCATGGGTTGATTTTGCTATTTCTTTTATTACTTGAAACTTCAATTGAGAACTTGTTAATAGAATATGAGAGGGTTGTAGTAAACTTATGATAGAGAACTTCTATGTTGTCTATACTAGATAAATGAAACAAATTAGTTTTTAATTCATTTAGAAAGAGATCTTTTTTATTTCTATCAAAGATTACCTTCTTTTGGCTATAAGGATTATCTTTTATGGGATCTCTATGCATGAAAAAATTGAGAGTTATAAGTAAAGGCCTATGCTCAGAGTCAGGCTTGTGGTCATTTAAGATGTCAAAATTTGTTATTTCGTTGTATAGAGGGAGATGGGAGATAACATAGTCTACCACACTGCTACCAAGCCCATGGATGCAGGTTATCTTGCTAGAATTGGGCCACTTCTTTAGACCGTTGCAAATTATGAGATCCTGAGCACTATAGAGCTTGACTAGCTCCGACCCAAACAAATTCTCCCCGAGGTCTTTAGAGCTCATTTTGTACTGGCTAGCTAGAGGAAGGTCTTCATCTAACCAAAGAGGATTAGAGTTGGAATGATTGCTTAGAAGTATAACTTGGTTGCTTGAAGTCCGAACATTAAAGTCACCCTTTAAAATAATATTGCCTTCATTCCTTAGGCTAGAAATATCATTATCTAAACCATTGTAAGGACTATTTGTATCTAGATTCTTGTTCTTATAGAAGTTAGAATTGATAGAGGGGGGGCGGAATAAAAATTGCTATATAGGTCTTTTGATCATAAATGTCAGTGATTTCTATCCAACTATATTGATTGTAAAGGTCTTTTTTTAAATCCTAACATGGGGAGAGATGTTCTTCTTAATGTAACAAGCTATACCCCCAATGTCTCTATGGGAGGATCGCTTATTCTAGGTAGACCATAATGTAAGGCCATTTATGTTAGTGACCTTAGATTCTTCGTGCTCCCAAGTTTTAACATGCAAAATAATATCAACGTCATTTGAGATCCAACTTTGCTTGGGGTCTTTGTTCCATGGAAAGCCCCGACAGTTCCAAGAAAGAATTCAAAGCATATTGAATTGCTATTTATTATTATATTTTTGGTTTCTATCTCGAATAACGGCTTTTTTATTTCTGATTATTGCCCATTTTCCTTCCTTCCTAGCTTCTTTTACCTTTTGAACCTCCTTTCTCAATTCTGCTTGATCTTATGGAATGAGACCTTCATTTATAAATATTTCCATTCCTTTTAGACTTGAGGTTTTACTAAGTATGTTATACTTATGGTCAGAGGGTTCAGATTAACCTTCCTTTATTCTCAGTTAGTTTCCCCAACCTTGTTGCTTCTGTGAGACACATTGTTTCAATTTGTATTTTGTTATGTAATTCTGTTTGGGCTATGGCTAAAGTATCATCATCTACCTCCTCTTTCAAACCGAAGATTATAAGGTTCAAGGCCTTTTTGTTACGCTCATGGTCTAATTGTATCAATTTTTTCATTTCATCTTTAATTGGTTTGATATCTAATTTACTCGTCAGACTATTTAGGGTGAGGCGGCTATTAACTTTTTCTTCTAACTCTTTAATCATGTCATTCATTTTAAGACTCTCTAAAGAATCAACATCTACTTGCTGAGATGTTTGGTTCATATCTTGGTTTTGTTTTTCTATAACCTGCAATCTAGTCTCCATTGCCTCCATCTTATTCTCCAATAATTCTATTTTATTTTCTATTTGTATTTGGATCTTGTCTTCAAGAGATGTGAATTTATTTTCCAGCATGGCTGCTAACTTTATTTGTAGCTTGACTTCTCTTTCTTCTCTACATTTCTCTAAGGACTCTCTATACTCTAGAGGCTCTGTAGAGTAATTGTGCTAAGCTTACCTTTGGTAATCTTTGGTAATTGTGGTGAATTATTCATACTTGAAAATATATGAACAGATATGTATTAGAAAAATATAAGGAATGTGTGCACTTATCAGCAAGCCGGACCGCAGAGGCACATGCCTTAAATTGTTTTTCTATTACCGCAGAGATATCGTGAATTATTACTGCAGAGAGATGTATTTACCATCTTTTCCGATAATAGTTTATGATGATGTATTTATAATCTATCTGCGGTAATAATTTAGAGTGATGTATTTACGCGAAAAAACAATCTAAGGCACGTGGGTCTACTCTCTGACTTGCTGATATTAGGTGTACATATCCCTTATATTTTTCTAATACATATCTACTTATTAATTACATATTACATTTACTGCCAGAGCAAAGTCAAGAAGATAATTCCGGGTATAATTCTATGGATGAATTTTAATCAAAACTTCCAAAAATATTGTACATGCAAATCAATCCAGTGGTCTTTCGTTAATCTGAAAACAATAGATGCAAATCAATCTAGTAATTCTTTCGTTAATCTGAAAATAGTACGGCATAATCTATTGACACTCGGATGTGAACTTTGTACGATTTATATTATAAACCTCTGTGAACTGAGGATTATATTGTTAATATTACCTGAAAATGATTCAAATTTCCAAATTTTGCACCGTAACCCAAACCACTCGATCGTCCTGAGATGGAATTTTATTAGTTTCTTATATGACTCCCATTTGAAGATTGGCTGTTAATGATTTTTATTTAGAATATAATCTTTATGATTTAAAATTTTAATCTAAAATGGATGTGTTCTTAGAAAGCATGGTGATCTATCCAGCCAAATAAATGGACAGTGTGGAAGTGCTAATTAAGAAGTCACATAGTAAATGGAAGCATAAATACGTAAAGTTGAGTTTGAATGTCAAACACGGAATGGAAATGACATTTTTGACATGATCGAGTTTGGATTTGCTACTTTTCTACATTCTGTTTTCTATAATAATAATTAAAAAAACCAATTTTCATTTATAAATAATATTTCATAATATTAAATATTCTTTAATATAACTTCCAACTTTACTAAAAAAGCCAGCACCACTTTACTTAAAAAAACACAACAAACAAATGTATAGATATAGATGTTTCAGGTTTCATTTATTATTACCAATAGCTAAATACTTTTTACCAATCATTTATTATTTTTTCTTGTATTTCACTTCAAAAAAAATAATTTTTAAAATTTATATTTCTAAAAAACATAAATTTGAACTTAATTAATTTATATAAATAAATAAAATAGTATAATGTGAAAATTTAAAATAAATATAATATATATAATCTTTAAACTTTTTCTCCATTAAAAGGATTATTGAGAATTTGATTTTACCATAAGGAATTGTGGTAAGACATTTTTTTGCAAAAAGTTATTCAATGAAAGTTATTAAATAATTTTTTCTACTTATTTAAATATAGTTAAATAAACAATTTTTTATTTAATTTTATTAATATAAGATTGATTCATATTTACATTTACAAACACAATAGATCTTAATCTTGAAATCTCTATTGCTACACTGATCTTTCTAGCTTTTTAGGATGTCAAAATTACAATGAGCT